>JASCZW010001558.1:0-251448 GCA_034211315.2 Aedes japonicus | reverse complement strand
ACACATTATCAAATATTCGAGCTGACATGTCTCGAGGATATTACCTGTCATGAAAATATCAGTTACAAGTTGCACACATGGCCTAGCAGACTGCGCACTGAGAGAATCTAGCCTATTGCGGTGCCTTTGCTGTGCATCAATATCAATCATTCGCACTACAAGGCATGCAGAGTCTGATATCATATGTCAAATATATTATTTGCAGTGAAAGACGCACACAATAGGCTATGTATGGGGAATAATGGAAATCCAACGTTTGATTCACATTTCAGAAGTCCATACAACTTATTACTCTTCAGTCTTTTAACAGACCGAGCTGTTTTTGCTTGGTTTCTACATAATCTGTGAAGATGAGTTTGCACATTTGAATATATATTTTTATTCTCTTACATCAGCGGGAAGGGTATTATCTGCCACATATGTATGCATATATGTATATATATATATATATATATATATATATATATATATATATATATATATATATATATATATATATTTATATATATGTATATATATATATATATATATATATATATTTATATATATTTATATATATATAAAATGCATTACATATATATATATATATATATATAAATATATATATATATATATATATATATATATATATATATATATATAATTGTGCCTGAAGTTTTTAAAAAGAAAGATTGAATATTACTGATAGGTAATGATTTTATTTATTGATTGAAATTGTTGTCCTGTGTTTAAAGCGAAACACCTGCCGAGGTTGCGCGAAAGATTGCTGATAGAGATATTGTTATATTGATGATAGATGTCGATTGCGTTACGATAAGTTTATGATATTGATGTAGCCGTTCTTGGCAGGAAAGAATGACCGTCCTGACTAAGGCTTGCTGATGTGGATGATTTTCATGTTGATTACACAGATTTACTTGTTGGATGTTACAATAGTTATAGACTACGTTGGTGAAGTCGTACGTTTGCTGCCGCCGTTTCATCACCATTTCATCTTTTGCTTGATTTGACATTTATTAGTTTTTACCATCCAGTGGCACCGTTGAAAGAGGTGCCGAAGCTGACTTTGTTCGAGAAACAAGACAAAGGTCAACTCGTGATAACGTGACTGCTGATGACGGTTGCCTGCCAGTTTCCAGACGGCAGTCGTTTTCTATGATGGAGAAATGTTCGAGACGCGCTATCGCGGATGTATTCTGCCACGGCCGCGCATTAGGCATTATGGTAGCTTCAATGATTCGACGAAATGATGTTGTCCAGAGCAGAAGGTACAGAATCACCCTGGAACTGGCAGGATCAGTGCCCTGCCTGTACGCTGGAGCGATACCTTGAATATGGATTGACTGGATGTTCTGCAGAGATTCCACATGCTGCAAAAATTTATTTATTTATATAGGGGCACTGGGTGACATTTACGTTTGATTTGCCAGTTTGTATCCGTTTATAAAATTCGTTCCATCACTTCGCGGTTTGTCGCAAATTGTTCTTATCGCTGGACTTACATTTATTTGCATTTAATATTCATCGATAGGCCTGGATGTCTGCGCGGCCGATACTACAAGAGTTCGTCCGTATTGCTGGCGTCATAGTTGTTTGTTTCGTCACATATATCCGAAATTGAAGGCGGATCTCCGAATATGGATCGTAATTTTCAGGTCTCTTGACTATTTATTTACTGACGCCTTGCAGCATTGTACATATGCGAAGACTGGCGGTATAGTACCTTTATCTCGTGCTATTTTCGAAAGTATTCTCAAGACGGTTTATATATCTGTTGCCTTCTCTCCCATATTAAAATTTCTCAATTACGTCGCGTTATATCACGCAGAAATCGTTTATCGTCATATCGGGGCAGAGTGAAAGGCTGAGCACGACATAGGCTAAACGGTTCCGGGATTAAATTTTCAAAGAGCCTACTCCAGTTTTAGTTCGATACGAAATCTCCGTAACAATACGTTTGTGGCAGGTATTTACCTGCTAGTTGCTGCAAAGGAAAGGAGCGATGCGCGCCAAAACACCATCATCGCTATAGCGATCCAGCACTATTTCAATGTTCTAAAAGCAACTGGCCGATCGAAACGCCGACGAGCATTCAACCGGATACCTGCCACCATCATCTGCTTAAGTCAACACTGTTGCGATTAGCAGAAGAAGCAGAAGAGGCTGCGAAATTAGCGCCTGCCTTGTTTTGATGTCATCGTGTTCATGGATGAGAGACGTCTGTACCACACAGCTTCCTGATGAGTTAGGTACGAAATGAAACGAAATTTTTTGCCGATTTAGAATGTTCATTATATTATAAATACAGGAACAGTCACGAATGAATGCTCTGAAAGAAGGTTTGATTCCGCACATTCTAACATACAGATGTGGTACACGCAAAGAGCACGTATCAAGAAAATACTACGAATTACAGGAGACGGCATATGCCAATTACTGATACCAAAAACACAGAATTACGTGAGTACTATCATTTAACATTCAGTCAGTAGGCAGAATGTTAGTAAATATACTCATATCTTCAGCATATACGAGAGAATTAGAGCACAATGCTAATTTACAAAATAAATAATATTGCCTAATTTTCTATCTCTTCCTGGGTACCATATAAAGCGAAATATGCTGATATTGCAGGTGAGACCTAACACGCTCATGTCTGTTACATGGTATCTGATAATGCCATACATAGCGGCGGCGACGCTGGAGCACGCGCATTCATTGTTTTACAAGCTGCAGTGTGAACGGGGTGTAAGAAGGAAAGAAATATTAGTTGTTTATTGTAAATATCAGTGGCATAATTTCAGTATAGTGCGTCTCTAATTTTATTTTTACGGATATTTTCGTATTTACCAGTAAATGCGACATCTACAACTGTCACTACCCCTGAAAAAATGGCAATTTGACTATTATTTTCCATGCCTCGATGCTTGTTTGCAGATATCGCTTGATTTCGCCGCCGATCAATAGGAAAATACATTGAAGGGTTTCTTCAGCCAGGCCTATAGACTATTTAATTGCCTGTTAGGTTTTCGCTCCTTTGGAATAGATTGCTCACGAAATATTGCAAGTTTCTTCATTTACGATTTTGAATATAATTATCGTTGAAGGGATATAATGTCAATCATAACGGAGTTAATATTTCATTGACTACATAAAGAAAGGACCACTCAGTATCTGAGCCCACATGAGGTTTATCGTCTGATTACAGCCGAACTCTGGGATACTGCCATTGAGTTCGAGATTCGTACCATAGGTTACTTGGCGATTCACGTGAATCTCTCTCCGTATGCGGTCGAGATGTACTACGCCAATAACTCCTTCTGATTAGCGATTCGAATTACCATCGCTCATTGCCCCGTGAAATACAGCATGCTGTGCCTGCTGTCAAAATAAAATGCTCATTAAAATCAAATATATTCGCTATTTAATTTTACTACTTTCACGAATGACGCAACGAATTGTATTTAAATGCTATGTTCCTTTCATCTTGGTAGTACACTCTCAATTCACTGTCAGGCTACGTTGGCTGGAGGAATACCTTACCGAGCTGATACGCAGCACCACCAGTTGAACACAATGACAATGTCCATCCGCACTATAGCGTTACGAAACGTCGACGCCAAGGCACTGCATTGCCTGATCACGTCTTCAGTCTTTAATTGATTCGATGCATTGACGTACGAGAAATACAACTTAGTCGGCTATACAAATGACTTACTAACTCGATTAATCAATGCCAGTTTCGGATGCCGAACCACATTCAGACTAAATGTTTACTTCCGTGACAGAAAGGATAAGTACCTCAGTGAATGGTCGTCAGTGTGTACCATTTGTATTGTCCTTCCATGTACGTCTGCTCAATTGCCTTCTCTATTAAATAAGTCTCAGTTGATTACTTCATTAAATGTCTCGCCTAGAAGAGAAGCCTACTCTCAACTTGTGGTCTTCATTTTTGCCAGTCACAAGGTGCTGTCATTTGCATTGAAGGCAGTTCGGAGCTTCGTCATTCGCGTAGGTACTCAGCATATCTAAATTGATTACTGTCACGAAGGCTAGGTGTAGTTTTATTGCAGTTGTCAAGCCAGTATTGATTTAGTGTCATCGAAAATTGATGTAGAAAATTGCCGATCCCGGTACACTGGATGGGGGTTGCCGCAAATTTATTAACAAGATGCGTATTTCGGGATACTTGATATAGTTCGCGTGGCTACGTTGCGTTTTGGGATATCGTGGTCAATCAAATCTTAAGGGTCTCAGGCATCGCGTTTATCTCTTCCTTACCTCCATGTAATGTCAATATCATACACGGCTGACGCGATGTGACGGTCATATTGTTTCATCGCAGTATTCATCGCCTGCTGCGGGTCTATGTGCTACCAATTGCTCGTAGAGGTCAACCGTTTCGTAGCCAAGTACCATTACTGCATTGCCTGCAGGATCTAGTCTAATATTTTAGCGGAAAATATGTTGCTGCCAAAATAGGGTTACCTGGAGGATCTTAGAGGCCACACCGATTTCCAGGATCAGCTCTTCATCGACGCCTTCAGCTCTGCCACTACGTTACCGTCATTTGCCTGGGAGATTTTCCTGATGGGGACACAGACGTAGAGATATGAAAACAGGATTGAACTAGATATAATTGAATAGCTCGAGTAAAGCGCCATTGAATGTTTATCGTTGTAGGCAATGGAATCGCGTTTATCATAATCCATTTTGAGTGGGGCATGTTTTTTGTTTTCGCCACGCCTCTGACGCGTACATCGCGCAGGAAAATTGCACGCGCAGCTGTGTCACCACGCGACGTTTGGCACTTCGGCTCGCTGAACATTAAGTAAAATTGAGTCTTCCTCTTCCTCGACACCATGCTGTCCCATCTTTTGCTCGTCACGATCAATTCTTAATATTATTGATATTATTATTTTGATATCTTGTCAATGCTGTAATTGCACGTTTGTACGCGACACCATACATCATAGATTTCAGATGATTTCTTCAGTCGGTCACGATTATATCTGTCAAATTATTCAAATAATATAAATCCACAACATCGCAAATATAGCGCGATACACAATACACCATGATATCGATAGCGACCCGTATCTTCTTTTTCTAGACAGAGATCATCATGCCATTCGTCTTCTGGCGTATTGCCTCAAAATGCTGAGAATAGTCATGATCTGGCAGTCTATGGATGACGGGACACTGAACTGGCTACTAGGCGGAGCCAATCGAGTATATCTGAGTAATTCATGTTAAGGGCCTAAAAGCCATTTCGAACGATGACTTTTAATCGTTGATTTCTCACGAATCACGAGAACTTAACACCATATCCTACTAACAAAATGTAGAACTAACATTCTTCAACTAAACGCTGCTTTTATTTCACGAGAGTGATTTAATCCAGAAATCATATTTGAAGTCATTACTATATAAATGGCTTTGAAAGCCATGAATATTAATTACTCGAGATACTGATTGGCCCGCCGGCGATATTCAAATTACCCTGCCGCCATAATTATGACTATAACCAGAAATTCCTGTCGGCAGTGACAGAATAAGGTGAGCGGCCTGGTCATGACGGCGATGCTGGCGCGTCATTACCACTACCATCGCGGCGATTGTTTCAGGTTCAGCGTAGGCTTAATCAAAATAAAAAGAGCCTTTATTAACTAATCTACCATACAACAGGATTCGTCAACTGAAAGAGCCATACAGGACCGCCATTGTCATCAATACAGCGACGATGGAGACCAGCGCTGGTTAACAATTCACAGCGAACGCAACCAGCCAGTAATTTTCCCGACGGCTCGCTCTCCATGGAGTTGCGTCGAACGAATCGGCACCATGATATTAGGCGCACAAACCAAACGAAATAAAAGTTTAATTCCTGTATAAAAAACTCTTTCAATTAAATTGGTTGTCCTCAAAATGACAGATTATCAATTTACGGATTGCGCCAACCAGCTGGCCAACCCTCCTTCGACCACCGAACTAAATTTAAGATTAGTTCTTTAATAAAAAACTCTTTTATTTTAATTCATTGTCCTCAAAAGGATTATTTCCACCTCCTGCTGCTCACCCCCAAGGACGCTTTCCCCCAAACAGCAGCGTTTTCGAAACAATCGCCGCGATGAGGTAAATGGTGGCTTGCACAAACCGACGCGATTGTGCGCCCCCATAATCCGCCATATTACCTCATCGCGATACTCGCTATTTGGAGAGCTTTGGTTCTTACCACCACCAGCTGCTACGCGACCAGCTCCGCTGCCGGACGAATGAAGCAGCTGCGACCGGCTGCCTGCAACCAGCTCCGCACAGCTTCACTGCTGCCAAACGACTGAGGCAAAAATTTCCTTAGTGTACGATTTACACCGTTCTCAGCTATAGTCACTAGATTCATAGTCTGGCGGATACAACGACGGGAGCCAATTTGAACTGTCACTTGGCGGAGCCAATCGAGCATATCTCGAGTAATTAATGTTCATGGCCTAAAAGCCATTTGTAAATAATGACTTTAAATATCGATTTCTCTTGAATCTTAAATCACTCTCGTGAAATAAAAGCAGCATTTGGTTGAAGAATGTTAGTTCTACATTTTGGAGTAGTAGGATATAGTGGGATTCTCGTGATTCGTGAGAAATCAACGATTAAAGTCATCGTTCAGAAATGGCTTTTAGGCCCTTAACATGAATTACTCGAGATATGCTCGATTGGCTCCGCCTAGTGACAGTTCAAATTGGCTCCCGTCGTTGTATCCGCCAGACTATGAATCAAGTGACTATATTCTCAGCTGCGTGCGAGACGTACATGGAGAGACGAATGGCATGATTGGTTAGAGTCTCTCTCTAATACAAAGAAGAAGAAGAAGATGCAAGACGTTCCTTGCTTCGATTTGAAATCTGTGATAGGAAATTTGGTAAATTTACTCTGCAAAATGACTGTATAAGACATCACCTTATATTTGCGATATTTTCAATAGTTTACTATTGTTTGAGAATAATGTTTGACAATTGAACTGGAGCGCGGTAAAATTTTCGACCGACTGAAGAAGAAATCATGTAAATCTATCGTGGATTATGTGAGTTATTCGCGTACAAAACGTACGGTTTTTCGTGACGGTCGCAAAATTTTAGATTTTCATTTGACACCCTACCCTTGCCGTAAGACGTAGTCTACGTCAAAAAATAATAACTATCTATCTAACCAGTGTGATAAAGTTTTATAAAGTGTAATAAAGTGTAATAAATTGTGATAAGAGTGATCGTGACAAAACAAAAAAAAAACTATTCAGAATGGAACCAGCAGCAAACCCAGTTCCAAACCTAGAAGAGGAGGAGGCTCAAGTTTTTAGAACGAACGAAATGTTCCTTCGAGCCGAAAAAGTGCTAAAGGCGATGCAAACGCCTCAAGCCATAAGGGAACTACCGTCTTTTGATGGTAACCCTTTTAAACTGCACGCATTTATTCGTGCAGTCGAAAATTTACTGCCCTTCCTAGAAACGATGAAAGACACGCCGTTCGAGGAGGTGTGGCTACAATCTATCAGGGCTAAAATAACGGGAGACGCCGACCAAGTACTGGAAATTCACGGCACCCCACTAAAATGGATTGAAATAAAAGCAAATTTAATTGCCTACTACAACGACAAGCGGGATTCAGTAACACTTACTCGAGAGCTATTCCAGTTGCAACAAACTGGTAGCATCGAGGAATTTTATGGTTCAGTGCAGAATGTTCTTTCACTGCTTATCAACCATACAAATATCTCTACAAAAATTGCAAATCTGCGAGCTGATCGCACAAAAACACATCAGGAAAATGCACTACAAGTGTTTTTAGCAGGGCTTAGAGAACCGATTGGCGGTAACGTGAGAGCCCGTCAGCCTAAGAAACTGAAGGAAGCATTCGATGCGTGCGTGGAAGAAAGAAACTTCCAAAACAGGTTTGGTCTAAACAAATCGGAGCCAATGAGGCCTCCTAAACCACTCATGTTGCCAGGTCCTTCAAAACCAACACAGCAACATATCCAAACCCCTAATCAACAACACAAATTTCATTTCAAACCACCTCAAGCATACAATAATTATAAATTTCCCCAGCAGCCCCAGCGGAACTATTTTCCCGCACAAAATTATAATGTTAGACCACAGGTCCTACCAAGAAATTTTCAAACCCCTTTAAATAATGCACCCAATGTGCAACAAAGGAATGTTTTTGCACCCAGACCAATACAGCTACAGAAACCAACACCTATGGAAGTTGACCCATCTATAAGGTCCAAGCAAATTAATTATATAAATAGACCCCGTGCGATAAACTACCACGAGGGCGCAGACTTTTATGAGCCGTATGAGCCAGGCAATGAATACTACGAAGAAACAGAAACACACCAGCAATATTATGACGAAGCTCCCGACACTGAGCCCACCCCTTGTACATCGGGTTCAGCAGAGCGAAATGAAGAAGCAGCTTGTGATATTGACGAGATAAATTTTCATTTAATGGAGGAAGTACTAAGGAAGAGATAAATAATTTCTTACCATATGTAAACATTCTTACAAGCAAAGGACCCTTAAAGTTTTTGATTGACACGGGTGCAAACAAAAACTACATTAGTCCAAAACACGTTAACTATGACATGTGCCGGTTTACACAGGCCATGAAAATCAGAAATGTATCAGGTACGCATCTTGTTAATAAGTTTGCAGAATTCAACCCAACCCCCCCCCCCATCCAAGTGTACCGGGTTCAAATAAGCAAATTTTCTACATCTTTGACTTCCATAATTTTTTCGATGGCCTCATCGGATATGAGACCCTGCGTTCGATGAAAGCTGATATTTTAACTACAGAAAATAAACTAAAATTTCCCACTGGCGTAACACAAATGTCACGTAAATACCCAGAAAAAACAGTGGCTCAATTTAATTCCAATGAAGCTAAAGTTTTGAGTCTACCTACAGTTTTGAATGACGGAGACTTCTTTCTGGAGAATGATGTTCTTTTAACTCCAGACATATTACTACCTTCTGGCATCTACAGTTGTGCAAATAAACGCTTTTTCGCAATTGTGACTAACCTAAAAAATGAACCTACAAAGTTTGAGGTTGAAGAGCCTCTGGAAGCTGAACTTAATAACTTCTCTTTAGAGGAACCAACTCAAGACGAAGAAATCGAATTTAATAGAAAACCAATCTTCGATCAACTGAGACTTGATCATTTAAATAATGAAGAGAAAACCAATTTATTGAAAATGATTGCAGACTACGAGAATATTTTCTTTATGGAAGGACAGCAACTGACCTTCACAAACGCAATCAAACATAAAATTACTACACGTGACGACTTACCCATTCACACGAAATCATACCGCTATCCTTTCTGTCACAGAGAGGAAGTTCAGCGACAGATTTTGAAGATGCTCGACCAAGGTATTATTAGACCTTCGAACAGCCCGTGGACGTCACCTGTCTGGATAGTTCCTAAAAAACTGGACGCATCCGGCAAAAAGAAATGGCGTCTTGTCATTGATTATCGGAAGTTGAATGAGAAAACGATCGACGATCGTTATCCCATTCCCAACATAACCGATATTCTCGATAAGTTGGGCCGTTGTATGTATTTCTCTACTCTCAATCTTGCATCTGGTTTTCATCAGATCGAGGTTAGTAAGAGCGATATTGAGAAAACAGCTTTTAGTGTCGAAAACGGACAGTATGAATTTTTGAGAATGCCTTTTGGCCTCAAAAATGCTCCATCGACGTTTCAACGCGTCATGGATAATATACTGCGAGAACATATAGGTGTCAGATGCCTGGTTTACATGGACGACATCATTGTGTTCTCAACGAGCCTTAAAGAACACCTCGACAATTTGAGGAAAATTTTTGATACTCTCCGTAAATACAATATGAAAGTCCAACTCGATAAGAGTGAATTTTTACATAAGGAAGTTGCCTTCCTCGGACATATTGTAACACGTGATGGAGTCAGGCCTAACCCTGATAAATTAGAAGTTATCAGAAAGTGGCCACTACCAAAAAATGAAAAGGAACTTAGAGGTTTCCTTGACATTTTAGGCTACTATCGCAAGTTCATTCGGGATTTTGCGAGAATAGCTAAACCATTGACCCAGGCACTGCGAAAGGGTGAAAAAATTGCTCATTCTAAGAGTTTCATAGATGCCTTTGAGCGTTGTAGGAACATTCTTACCTCGAGCGATATCCTCCAGTACCCCGATCTTAGTAAACATTTGATTTTGACAACAGACGCCTCCAACTATGCTGTTGGCGCTGTTCTTTCACAAGGACAAATTGGTAGCGATAAGCCAATTGCCTTTGCTTTCCGCACCCTCAATAAATCGGAGGAAAACTACTCCGCTATTGAGAAGGAGTTATTGGCAATCGTGAGGGCATGTAAGTATTTTCGACCGTACCTTTACGGAAGAAAGTTCATATTGTACACAGATCATAAGCCATTAACATATAGTCTGAATCTCAAAGACTCCAATAGCAGGCTAATTCATTGGCGCCTCTACTTGGAAGAGTTCGACTATGAGATAAAATACAGACCGGGAAAACAAAACATCGTAGCAGATAGCCTTTCAAGAGTACGAGAAGAATTGAATGCTAACGATGTAGAGGAAAGTTCACCCCCTTTATATAGTCATGAAGGCGAACCATCTTCAGATGACGAAACGATACACTCCGCAGATACTGATGATTCAGCATTCATCTCTTGTACGGAATCTCCGCTGAACAGATTCAGCAATCAAATTATATTAAAAATCGGAGTAAATGAAGAAGAAACTTACGAAGAAATATTTCCTCGTATGTTCAGGAGAACTATCACAAAAACGAATTTTGGCGTACCGTATCTAATTAGAATGTTTAAAGAATTTATAGACCCAAAAAGGGCCAACTGTATTTTATGCCCAGAAAACCTGATACAGGCAATTCAAATAGTCTATAAGAACTATTTTAGTAGAGGGAAACCCTTCAAAGTATGTATTTCACGAAAAATATTGATCGATCTGAAAACGGCTGAAGATCAAAACTTGATAATAAGCCAAACACACGCAAACGGGCATCGGGGAATATGGGAAAATAATAGTCAAATTGCCAGTAGATATTTTTTCCCAGGAATGAAATGCAAAATACGACAGTTCATAAGACTCTGTCGCATTTGCAACAAAAATAAGTACGAGAGACATCCGTACAAAATAAAATTAGGGACAACACCCACGCCAAAAAAACCATTGGAAATTGTACACATAGATATTTTTATTAAGCAACCTAATATATTTCTTTCCTTCTTACACCCCGTTCACACTACAACTTATATTACGTGATATAGACTATCTTGATATCAGCATCTATACATCTAGTTTTCACTGGAAATAATGTACATGGCATTTGATATCAAGATACTCTATATCACGTAATATAGGTTGTAGTGCGAACGGGGTGTTAGATAAATTCTCACGATTCGCTACAGTAATACCAATCAAGTCACGGAACATTCACAACGTCAGAAATGGGTTAACCAAATATTTCGCTTTGTATGGTACCCCAAATTAAATTAAAGGATGTCCGGAAAGTAATGGGAAAAAATTAAAATAATATTATTTATTTTGAAATAATGATAAGAATTCTTATTTATTGCTCAGATTCAAGATATATAAGTATACAGAGATGTGAGTATGTTTACTAAGCATTCTACTCCTGATTTGGATATTTTGGTAAGCATAGAGTAACCGTGGTCCATGAGGTGCTGTCCATGAGTTTCTGCTACATCAGCTGCAAGTTTTTTCCAGATCCGCTTGAATCCAGTGAGGTTTTTTGGTGGCATATGTCTCTTAGAATACTCCTGTTTGCAAATTGACCAAAATTCTTCAATTGGTCTAGCTTGTGGCAAATTCGGCGGATTTTTGGATTTCAGGATAAATTCAATATTTTCTTGCCCAAGGAACCCAAGTACTCTTTTTGCGTAGTGTACCGATGCCAGGTCTGGCCAAAATAAAACACTGTTGGTAGAATGATGCTTACGAATGAACGGAATCAAACGCTTCTTCAAACATTCGTTGAGATAAATTTCTGCATTAATTGTTCCGGTTGTAATATATGGCTCAGACACGTTCCCAAATCGATCCATGGCCTGCCACACAAGGTATTTCTTGAAAAATTTAGATTTTTTTTTCGTTTTTTCATCGTACGAAACTTCTTTGGGATTAGAACTGTGGTAAAATTTTCGTCCTGGCACTTCTTGTGGGTCAAATGGAACATACGTCTCATCATCAATTATAAGAACTTTTTGACGTGACTTGTCGAGAACAAAACGAGCGCCTGATTTCGCACGAGCAGCTTGGTCCTTAACATACTTTGGCACGATCTTTTTTGTTCTCGCCTTGATACGTAGTTTGTTAATTTTAATATCACTGAGTGTTGACTTTGAAATATTCATTTTCGATGATAATTGGCGAACTGAAATATCCGGTTGCTTCTTAAATGCCTTTTCTACAGCATTCACGACCTTTCGCGTTGATACGGACGCTGGACGACCTGATAGTCGATGAAAATCAGCTGTACCAGTTTCGGAATACCTTTTTAGAACATTGTAAATAGTGCTGGATGGAACTCCTTCTGCTTTGAAGTGACGATACGTGGTAGTTTTGCACCCATCAGCGATATTTTGAAAAAACTGGACAATGCGTTTCGCACGCGCTTCCTTTTCGCTACGCTTCATTGTTTTGGTACATGACGTTTATGCACACTTAACTAATTATGAGTACTGCAAAGAAAAACCTACTCAACGGTATGTTTCACGCTAAATTTAACCTAAGCATTTGTTACAAAACATAGTGCTCAAATTTTTCCAGTTACTCTCCGGACATGCTTTATATCCGACAATGAGCCTTCACTAAGGTCCATTGAAATTAGAGCTCTTTTTGAAAATTTAAATATCCAAATTCATTTTACTCCTCCAAATCACAGCACAAGCAATGGAACAGTCGAAAGATTCCACTCAACCTTGAGTGAAATTTTTCGATGCACCAAACCAGACTACCCCGATATGACTGATAAAGAAATCTTTAGAATTTCGTGCACATGTTATAATAACACGGTACATTCTGCAACAAAATTTAAACCAAGAGAAATTTTTTATGCTCTAAGGATGGAGAGGAAAGGCCTTTGGATATAAACAAAATCTTAGAAAATAGAAATAAGTTTTTCGAAGAAGTAATAAAACATTCAAACAACACGAAAACTAAAAATTTGGGATACCATAATAAAACGAGGGAGGACCCACCAGTCTTCACACCAGAAGACACTGTGTACAATAAAGTACAAGGCATTCGGAATAAGGGCCGGGAGAAATACCACCCAATCAAAGTAGTCGAAGACCACGGAAGAACCTTCCTGGACAACTTTGATCGGGAAATTCATAAAGATAATATTCGGAGAAACTGAATCCACCCAAAATTTTGTCACATTCAATTTCAGATGTGGATTCAACCAATGACCCTGACCTTGACATTGACTATTGTGATGACCGCATCACAAACAATACAACTCTATGACTTGACGCGAAATCCAGGACTTTTGACAATACAGACAGGAAACACACTTCTTAAGACGGGCAGACACCGTATCTACCACGCTATCGACTTAACCAAATACAAACCACTTTTAGACAACATCGAACTTGCTGTCGATGGACTTAACATTTTCAAAGATTTCACGGACTTGACATCTATGTTAAATGCAAAGCTCAATGAAGCTTGGAATTCATATAGGCGACTTTTACCGATCAAACAGATTAGGCAAAAAAGAGGAGTTTTTAATTTTTTAGGCTCAACCATAAAAGTAATTACTGGAAATTTAGATGAGAACGACTTAATTCAAATTAATAACGATATTAAAATTTGCAAGATAGGAATCTGGATCTCACCAGGCAAAATAATATACAGGTAAAACTAAACAAACATTTGGAGAAGCGTATTGACAAGATCATCGATACAGTAAATGCAGAACAACGAATTATCAAACAACAAATAATCACAGCTAGGCAATCTTTACTTATAAACAAGCTCATAAATCAAAATTTTACAGCAATAAGACAAGCTTTTAAAATTTCATTCCATGTGGATCTCTTACAGAAACATCTTGACTCAATTTTCGAAGTAATCCAATTAGCTAAAATTAATATTATTTCAAAAAATTTCTTAGAGTCGGAAGAACTCAAGTTTATTTTGGATAGATTAGAGGAACAGGGAATTACAGTTCTCAGCACTGATCAAGTTTACGATTTTCTGGATATTCGAGCACTCTTCAAAGATTCAGTTCTGTACTTCATCATCGGAGTTCCACAAATCTCACCACACACCTTCAGCAGTCTACTCCTGGAACCGCTTCCCATCGACGG
Source organism: Aedes japonicus (assembly GCA_034211315.2). Classification (NCBI taxonomy): domain Eukaryota; kingdom Metazoa; phylum Arthropoda; class Insecta; order Diptera; family Culicidae; genus Aedes; species Aedes japonicus. The sequence goes on along the minus strand of JASCZW010001558.1, from coordinate 237,025 downwards.
TCAGATCGTTAAGCTACCATGGCATCAAGCAGCAATACACGGAAATCTAACGTATTTTCTCAAGGCAAGCTGTCAATACATCGGAGAGAAAAACCTCTGCGACGAAGATAAGCTTCAAGACGTCTCAGACGATAGTTGTTTCTCAAAAATCATTCGAAGACTACCTGGAAAATGTACATTTACAAACTACCGGAATCTAACAAACATAAAACGACTGACAGACAACTACGTCGTCGTGAAAAATTCAACAGTCACGTTATCCACGAATTGTTTAAATAATGACAGGCAGTTATCGGGCACAATCTTGATATTTTTCTCGAATTGTACCATAAGGATTGATCAAAGAAACTTCACCACCTTAACATTTTCGGCACACATCTTTCCAACAGTTATACCACTGGATGGAGTAAAAATTGAACAAACCGAGTTCAAATCAGAAACCGACCTTCAAGGATTGGAAAAGTTGCACATCATGAATTGAGAGCAGATTCAGTTAATCAAACAACAGCATACGCTCCAAACAGTGACAAGTTTGGGGTTATCTTCCACTTGTATCATTTTAGGCCTCTGCTTGGTAGTCTATAACTGGTTTAAATGGACAACAACATCCAACAGAACAAATCTGACAGTCAACGTAGAAAAACGAGCATCATCCACATCAGAAGACATAAGCCTTGGTAGAATTGGATCGGGACGATCCAATCTTGAGGGGGAAGCAGTTAACGCGGGGACCATCCAACTTTCCAACACATCATCACCCGTCACCAAAGAACAGCTCATCAATATCATAAACAACGTACAATCGTAAGCACAATCGACATCTAGCTCATCGAGGTCACCGGACAGCAACCAGCCAACGCACCACCGGATAGCAACCAGTCAACGCACCTAGGACTTGCCGACGCAGCACACGACAACAGTACAACAACACGCGAAATCGACTTGGACTACGAACCCGACCACCTGAGCTGAGAACTGCAGCGTTAGGACTTTTAGGGCCATTGGTAGGTTTCAACCAATTTCAATCAATAAATAAAATCATTATTAGTCTTACCTTCATCAAGTGTAGTTCAGTGTTTATTTTTTTAAAAACTTCGAAACTCCATGTGAGTTCTTAATTTATATATATATATATATATATATATATATATATATATATATATATATATATTATATATATATATATATATATATATATAAATATATTTATATGTATATATAAATATATATAAATATATATATATGTATATATATATATATATATATATATATATATATATATATATATATATATATATATATATATATATATATATATATATATATATACATATATATACACATACATACACATATACAGTTCGTTGAGCTGAGTCGAATGGTATATGACACTCAAAGTCCAGTTTTAAAGCGATCATAATACCCTTCCATTGGTGTAAGAAGGGTAAAAAAGAAATAATTGGCATATTCAAAATGGTACAGAAGAAAAACTTTCTATCTTCATACTTTCTAAGATTGAAAATTTCTTCCTGTTAAATTTAAAGCCAAAGTAGACAAAAAAAAACAACTCAATTGATTGCAATATTTAAAAAAAACTAGAAGGGACAGCCCAATGGGGTTGTACGCAAAGTTGACGTAGGACTACGAAGCAATGTGCAATCTAGATCGCTTGATTGTTTAAAGAGTGCCCGAAATGGTTTCCATCCAAAAATAATTCCCATACACCTTTATTGATATAGCCTGTCTTGGTATTTACATTCATGCATCTTGCTTTCACTGCAAATAATATGTTTGACATATGATATCAAGATACTATTTATCACGTAATATACCTTGTAGTGCGAATGAGTTATTGATCATTTAAGAAACTTTTACCCAATAGGCTGGTTTCGTTCACCTCCAATTGCATACGGTTTCTACTAGGCCTATGTGTGTACAACACTGCTAATGTCGAAAACATTACAGCTTCGGCACACGAAAGATATTTTTCGCAATCAAACAACCCAAAACCAAGCCCCCAGCACTCCCAAAGACATGTCAACTCTCTTTCCAGTTGTTTTGATGGCCCTGAAAAGGGCCATTTTGGGTTCAAGGGAACAGCTACGACCACCACCTCATTTCGTCATGTAACTGATTTACCTTGTGAAGCCTCGTGTTTGGCTAGCTCTCCCGACAGCATGATCGAAAGGCGGTTTGAATTTCCAGAAACGTCAGGGCTATCCGCCAATTGATTTAAGTCAGTCGGGCAGCTACGCTTTCAATCCGCTCCGAAAGGTCATTTGCGAAGCTGTTCATAATGCCTATCGCTTTGGAGGAAACGACCGAATCGGGTTAAAATGCTTCAGCACCCGGTAGATAAGGTGCTACACATTTTCTTTTTCCAAACCCTTGCTGCAGATGGTTGTGGTCTGTTTGGGGATTCAAAGTCTTTTATTGCCGATAGACGTCTAGGTCGAAATAGTGCCAATTGAACGATAGACCAGCATTGGGAAGTAAATATGTAAGAAAATTCTATAGTTAACTCTTCAGATAGCATTTGGTGGCCCTAAAAAGGACCGATTGGTTTCAATAATGATACGGCTCTGGTTGTATTTTGTACGATGGTTGAGGGGGCCACAATCTTTAACGCGTAGAAGATAACTATGGAACCACATACTTGCAGCCATATGCTGCGACATTTCACTTTCTCAAAATTATTTGATTCCTATCGAATGATTGAAATTTCAAACAGCCCAACAGGAATATTCAACCAAACAAACCTTTTAATAAGCAAGCTGATTTGGTCGTGCTGAAAAGGACGAATATAGTTGACGGAAAGGAAACATTGTTCGCGATTGAACTTGGGTTTTCTTGGATCAGCTCCTCGTCGGTGGGGTGGCCATTTGCAGGTGACGTGGGATAATCCTTGTCCCGCTGTTGTCACGGGCGGCTTTTTCCCATCAACTCGTAGGCTTAAGCAGCCTTCTTCCTTGCAGCGCATTGACGGCAGGTTGGCGGTAGTATCGGCCCAAATAGCCAACTGCACCAACCTCTCTGGATGACGACTACTCACCAGTGCATCCTACAGTGTACTCGCTCGCCTACTGCGTTGCAAAAGCAGATGTTGCTGTGCACAGAACTACGACTACCGTAAGACTGAATTAAATTTTCTGGTAATGGCGTCGGATGCTATTGCACGAAAGAAGGCGGTACCAACGAAGTCAATGTGATACAAATTGCTTCAAAGGGGCCGAACTTCTGTTATTGCGCCACAATAATTAGTTTTAATTAGTCTTAACAGAAATATTCTTAATCACCTCGCCACTGCCAACAAATAATCCGCTTACACAACTAGGAACTACTAGAATTTCGTTCGTTAGTTGTTCAACGTTCTTTGTGATACACTCCAACACACGGCGTTTAATGAATGCCATGTTCAGCCGTGACGTGGTAATTGAATTACAAACAGCACATGAGAAAAATTCATCCAAACAAACACTTTAGTTAAACTGATTTGGTCGTCCTGAAAAGGACGGGTTTAGTTGACGGGGGAGAAATAGTTTGCGATTCCACTTGGGTTTTTCGGGAATTTGGTCTCGTTACGGGCGGCTTTTCCCGCCAATTCGCAGGCTTCAGCAACTATGTTCTCGCAGCAAAGTTGACAGGAGCATCGGCACCAACAGCCAACTGCACGACTGCTAGCCAATGCACCCTCCAGGGTGCTTGCTGCCGCTAACTGCTCAGCTCCACGACTGTTGTAAGACTGAATCAAAATTCTGCAAAGAGCTGGTATGTAGCGTCAGATGCTATTGCTCAAAAGAAGGCGGTACCAACGAAGGCAGTGTGATACAAATTGCATCAAAGGGGACGAACTTTAGTCATTGTGAGACAATAGTTAGTTTTAATTAGTGCACGCTAGACGGATGATTTTCTTAACAGAAACATGACTAATCTGCTTGCCACTGACAGCAACTAATTCGGTATGCACAACTAGGAACTATGACGAATTCAACCACATGGTCGGTTTCTGACGTGTCGCAGTTCCGGCTCAAATTATCTTTTCTAGAACTGAAAAATTCTGGTTGAAAAAAGAAGATGACACCGAGTGGTAAATCTGACAGCTCCCATGTTAAAGTATAGGACAAACATTTTAAAATGCTTCTAAATAATTCAAATGAAATTCTAATTAAAAGCGGTTTATTGTATGACACCAGAAACATCCAGAACTGTACAATCCCCTATTGTACAGTTCTGGATTTTTCTTCCTTCATACAACAAACCGCTTTCAATTGTTTTCCCTAGCGGCGTTTTCCACAGACGCGCTCCTTAAACACGTCTGTCGCATACGGATGCACAGCGTGAACTGATTGGTTGGCCGTTCCCACGTGTTCCATAATTGCTGGCACGGTTACTGTGGCAGAATGAACCAATCAGAGCTTAGCGCAAATATGATGTCATTTTCGACCAATAGCTTTGTGTTTTCAGAAATGTTTGTGGAACGGGGAAAAGTTATTTTGTAGAAGAAGAAGACATTTATTACTCGTTTCCTACGACCTTGCTAGAGACAACACATTTTTCAACCTGTTGATATGCAAATTTGTATGGGAGCAAAAGTAGGTCATTTTCAAATGAAAAATTGAACTACTTATGCTTATTGAACTTCTTTTAAATTTCAATGGGAAAAATTTGTGAGTCTTTTTGATCAAATGGTGTATGAATGAAGACATTCTGTTAAGTCGAACGAGAGTTATAAGCGTTCAAAAACGTTTCACTTTTGCGTAACGCTCTCATTTTTCAAAATTTTGAAACGGCACCCGGTATAGAAAAGAAAAACGTAGTCCTACGTTAAAAGACCTACTTTAGTTGAAATCTGGCATTGTAACTATGTGCATTAAACATCCTATAAAATTACAGGTTTTTCAAATTGTATAGTCACAACAACTACAGGATATTCTCAATTCGATTCCCAGACATGAAGAACGGTTAATGGCATACAATTTTATACTTCTATTAATGGCTTTTTTTTTCGCAAAGTAATGAAGACAAAAGGTTTCAAAAAAATGTCTACATATATTTTCTAAATCAGGTCTTCATAAATTCTGAATAAGCAAATACCTTTTTATACTTCCACATCAATCATCATTCTTTCCCAAAGTTTCACTTTGTTCCAATTTATTGATTTTCTGGAATAGCTTTCATCCTCTGCAACAAATCTGCTTGGACACGAGACGCACTGAATATATCTAAACAAATACGTAACAAATTCAAGCTGATATGTAGCTCGGGACCTTTGCTTTACAAAGGTTCTGTAGATTACTTCAATCTTATTAAATTTGAGGTAAGTCATATACGAACTCAACGGTTAATTACTATAGTTGCAAGAAAGTTGCATCTGCTGTCAACTTTCTTGCAACTGATCGTTTTGTTATAACACCTATATCCAAGTAGCACTGGTTCTTTAAGAGATCTGGAAGTAGCTTTTATTTATTTTATTTTCCGTCGGCCAATTTCCTCACATGGTGAAAATCACCGACGCCAGGGAGACGACTCTACAACCTGGACCCTACCTAACGACTCATGACTATGAGCCGGGACCAACCGCTTTACTTCCCTTCCAAAGGAAAACGTGACCAGACTTTTTCGCCTCAGAAAAACCACCGACGTCGGCTGGGATTGAACCCAGACCCACTGGGGTGCCAAGTAGCAGTCACGCTTACCACTACACCACCGACGCCGGCTATCTGGAAGTACCTTAAATGTCATCAAATTGTGAAACTGATACTGGTGCTATTTGCTTTTTTGAATACACATACAGTGCCATTGTATAGTGAGTCCCATAAAATAATGCGGAAGTTTTCAATACTTATTTCTGGGTAGCTTTAAACATTATTTTTACTGTTTTAATGCGTGTGTGTAATCATCTTGGTTCGCGAGTAACAAATTTGAGAAAAATGTACGCAGAGGAGGTTGTGACTAGTTTGCTGCTCGCCCAAAAGCCCGTAAAACAAATTTCAACGATTATGATATGCCACCTGGCTACCGTTTACACGCAAAGAAATCACTCTGCTTTGAATCAACAAAATATTTTCTTGGTATTCTAAACAAAGTTTCTATTTGTTTCAATTCATAAAGATGTTCCAAATCAATTCAAAATTTCATTCAAATTAAACCAATAAAATTATTTAAAGCAATCACCGCTTCAGAACAATCACATTTATTTTTTAACTCAAATGATTAATTTATTGCTTGAACAAAGTATTTTGTCACCCTAAGAAATCACTTTGCTTTGAATCAACAAAATATTTTGTTGGTATTCAATGCAAGCTTTTTGTTTGTTTCAATTCATAAAAAAGTTTAAAATCAATTCAAAATTCCATTTAAATCAAACCAAAATATTTTTTTTAAGTAATCACTGCTGTGTGATATTAATTTATATAATATTCGATTTATAACATAAACCATTTATAAACCACATTTATAAACCACATTTATCGTTTAACTCAAATGTTTAATTTATTGTTTAAACAAAATATTTGTTCACGCTAAGAAATAACTCTGTTTTGAATCAATCAAATGATTTGTTGCTTTTCAATACAAGGTTTCTATTTGTTTCAATTCATAAAAAAGTTCTAAATCAATTCAAAATTTTATTCAAATCAAACCAATAAAATTATTTAAAGTAATCACTGCTGTGTGTTTTAATTTGAATAATATTTGATTTATAACAATCACACTTATTTTAAACTTCGTTTTAAACTTAAATGGTTAATTTATTGTTATAATAAAATATTTGTATGAGCGTACATTTCATAGCAGCCATATTGCTGCCTCTACCTCGGGTTTTCTAATGTTAGTTTATGCATTATAATTTGTAAAACCGATTATCAACGAGTTATTCTCTTTGCAGATAACTGGAAAAACAGCACTTCCGATGCAAGACGATTTTGAAAATAAGCTGCCATTATGACTACGTCTCCCCAATATTGCTTCCCGAATGCTGCATCCAACCACATGCACGATGCCAACTCCTGCAAAGTCCGATTCATGCTTTCCAATATGGTGCGAATATGGTGCGTTAATTGTTTAAAAACAATAGAACACTACTCTTAGTTCTATAAAGCATGAAGTTTTGTTTCAATCAAATGGTTTTTTATTGTATTAGGTCATCTATATTTATTATTTCAACAAATGCGTTTAGTTGATATAACAAAACATGTTGTTTTGAACAATAAAACACGATGTTCAATTCTATATAACATGAAGCTTTATTTCAACTCAAAGTTTTTTTTGAATTACTTCATCATTGTTTGTTATTTCAACAAATGTGTTTAGTTGGTTTAACAAAACATTTTGTTTCGAGCTATAAAACACGGTGGTTAATTCTATAAAACATGAAGTTTTAATTCAACTCAAAGTTTTTATTGAATTAGTTCATCAGTTTTATTGGTCCATATTTAAACCAAAATTTTAGTTAAATTGATTTCTATTTTGTATTGGTATAGCTACGTATTTTTTTGCGTGTACCGTATCCAACGTTCACTTCTTATCGACCACGTCCCCGGAAGCCAGGAAATGGCCGTCCACGGTCCGCTCGCACACCGAAGGTCATCAGATCAGTGAGAGACAAAGTGAGGCGAAAGAGTAACGCAAGAGTAAAGCGCCACCTTGACACAGACTGAAGAGTCAACCACAATTGATACGTTGCGGATGCGTTGACGTAAATTTGACAGAAAACCTTTGGGAAAACTGTCAAATTCACGCAAACGCATCCGCAACGTATCAATTGTGGGTGACTCTTGAATCAAACAACTACGGCTGAAGCGCTAGAAACGTTTGGTGTCAGCATTTATAGAGAAGCATACCATCATCGTATTCTCCGATGAGAACATGTTCACCCGTATCAAACACAGACAGGTTTATTTCGCCGAAGAAGATTGAGGATTATTGCGCCCAATGCTATACGGTGTAATGTGGAGAGTTTAAATATAACCGAATTCTACAACTGACAGCTGCAAGCTGTGCTTGCACCAACACAAGCGCATACAAGCAGCTGCTAGCATATGCGGTTCAGATCTTAGCATAGACTTGTTCGTGTAGCCACGTTCAGTTCCTTATATTCGTCCACCGTGTACAGGTGCAATAAAATCCTTTCATCGGAACATAATTTGTTGTTCAGTTGGCGCAAAAAATAAATCTCCCTCTCGAAAACGTGTGAAAAAGAAAACACACAACGTAGGGCCTGGACATTGCTAGACGGTACATATGGTGCCGTGACCAGGATTGCTTCTGGAAGCCGCCATCGCGATCGCTATTGCCTCCTATTCATTGGACCAATCAATATGGCCACGTTTTCACCCCAGCCATCTTTACTAATTCGGATTATATCTTCTGACCGAAGATTTCCTCGCAATCCAGCCATTGCAAACTAAGTGCAACCGTTCCCAGCGTTATTTGAATCCGTTTCCAAACCATCTACGATCATCGAACTGTTACGCACGAAGCTACTTCAACTACCCATCGCGTGTACAGCCACTCATTGTTCCCGTTTAATTTATTTGTACAAGGCACGAATTGCCTTGGGCCAGGTGAGTACCTGTCCAAGAAGTTTATTTCTGTGTCCTCGGTGCTACTCTGGTTCAAATTTCCACAGAATCAAATAAATTTACTACCGATATCGCCACGATGGCCAACGATTTGCAACGAAATCAGCTTCTTCACCGGAGAGACACCATTATTACTTCCTTGTGTCAGGCAGAGGCATTCATCGTCGAATACGACGAGCAACGGGACCAGTCACAACACAAAGCGATTAGAGTATCTCGATTCGATGTGGGTTTTGCTAGAACAGGTACAGTGTCAACTAGAGGATAGTGAAACGACCATCGAAGGCAGAACACTACATGCTGCAGCACGAGCTAATTTCGAACCACGATTGTTCAAAATTAAAGGAGAATTATTATCCAAATTACCTACCGCTCTCGTCAATGTGCAAATTCCTGCAAACCCTCCATCTACGTCAGCGTTCTCCGGAATAAAACTACCAACGATTTCATAACCCGAGTTCGACGGAGATTATGAGCAATGGCTACCATTTCACGACACCTACGTCGCTCTTATTCATAGTAATTCCAACCTTCCTGAAATACAAAAGTTTCATTATTTAAGAGCAGCTTTGAAAGGGGAGGCTGCTCAGTTGATTGAGTCGATTGCCATATCATCGGTCAACTATAATCTTGCTTGGAGTGCACTGACCAGCCGATATGCTAACGAGTATCTTTTGAAGAAGAGGCACTTGCAGGCTTTGTTCGACATACCGTGTGTCAAGAAAGAAACAGCCGTTTCGCTTCATGGCTTGGTCGACGAATTCGAACGACACACCAAAATCTTACGTCAGCTTGGAGAACCTACTGACACCTGGAGCGCAATACTCGAGCATCTGCTTTGTACACGATTACATGATGACTCCCTCAAGGCCTGGGAGGATTATGCATCGACGGTCGAAACTCCGAACTACGACTGTCTTATTCAGTTTCTACGGCGACGAATCAGAGTGCTAGAGTCAATATCGGTTAACCATCAAACGACAAGTTCCAACAGCACCCCGCAGCAACATCAACCCAAACGACACAACAGTCACCAGCGACTTTCTTCGTATGCATCTACTGCATCGTCGAATGGGAAGTGTTCAGCGTGTGGACAGCAACATCCGCTGCTAAAATGCCAAAAATTCCACCGATTGTCCGTTACAGAACGGCTAAAAGTAGTAAACGACAAGCGGCTCTGCCTTAATTGTTTACGTGCAGACCATACAGCACGCGACTGCTCATCGAATTTTAATTGCAAGCAATGTAGCCGTCGTCATCATTCGCTCCTACACATCAACCATCTCGAAGAAAGCAGACGGTTCGGCGGAGGAAGTTCATCAAATAGTACCACGACGCCGGTAGTACTTCAGCCAGCTGCATCCATTCTACGAGCAGAGGCAGTTGAGCCAACCACCGCTACGACCGACGAAGTTGCTCCCCGTATCGAAATCAGCACACCTATCAACCAACCCTTGGAAAACGTTTTCTTGATGACAGCCATCGTTAAGCTAGTGGATGCTTTTGGACAGGAACACCCAGCTCGTGCTCTCCTTGATAGTGCATCTCAACCAAACCTAATTACGGAGCGTGTAGCACAGCTGTTACGCATTAAACGAGATAGAGTCAACGTAACCATCATGGGAGCAGGTCAGCTTTCGAAACCCGTTCGCGATTAGATATCCACACAAGTAAGATCTGGCTCGAATAACTTCTGCTGCGATGTTAGTTTCCTCGTGATGGACAAAGTAACTGCCAATCTTCCTTCGCAAGACGTTTCAAAAATTGGCTGGACAATTCCCAAAGAAATCACCCGCCGATCCAGCATTTAATCGAAGTCAGCCCATTGACTTAGTTCTCGGTGCCAAGCATTTCCACGCATTTTTCCCGACAGCAGCTCGGTTACACATCGATGATAGACTCCCTTTATTAGTTGACAGTGTATTTGAGTGGGTTATTTCTGGATCCGCTACCTGTATTTGACCAGTGCCCGAGCATGAAGCCACCGATAAAGTACAATCTGCAGTTGTTTCAATGATATCTCTAGAACAGAGCATTGAACGATTTTGGACAACCGAAGGTTTGTCAATGAACGATATCTACTCTGTTGAAGAGCGGTTCTGTGAAACGCTTTTCCAGTCTACCACCACTCGCAACAACGAAGGACGTTACGTGGTGCGGTTACCCCGTAAGAACAACTTCACCACCATGATCGGTGACTCGAAACCAAGCGCATTACATCGATACCAAATACTAGAACGACGACTAGAATCTGGAACTCAAGGAAGAGTATGACAATTTTATGCGGGAATATCTCTCCCTTGGCCACATGAAACTGGTCAACGAGGATGATGAAAAACCTCCCGTGAATTATTACCTGCCTCACCATCCCGTTATAAAGGACACAAGCACGACCACAAAGGTCAGAGTCGTTTTCGGTTCTTCAAAAGCTTTGTCTGGCTTCTCTCTGAATGAAGCTCTTTGCGTTGGTCCCGTGGTGCAGGACGATTTACTCACGCTCATGCTTCGCTTCCGTACCTTTCTAGTAGCGCTCGTAGGGGATATAGCGAAGATGTACAGGCAAGTGTTGGTTCATCCGGAAGACACATCATTGCAGCGAATCCTCTGGAGGTTTTCGAAGGAATTTGCCGTTCAAATTTACGAGTTCCTCACTGTTACCTACGGTTTAGCACCATCTTCTTTCCTCGCAACCCGTACACTGAAGCAGTTAGCCATAGACGAAGGCTCATCTTACCCGCTTGGACAACCAGCTCTTCAAAAGTGTTTCTATGTCGACGACTTTATCGAAGGAGCTCAATCGACTGAGGATGCAGTTTGTTTGAGGACCGAGTTATCCGCGTTACTTGAGAAAGGAGGATTTGAGCTGCGAAAATGGACATCGAATCGACTCGAAGTGCTTCACGGTTTAAACGACGATCAAGTTGGGACACAATCATCTCTACAATTCGGACCAAATGAAACCGTAAAAACATTGGGAATCAGCTGGGAGCCAGAACCCGACTTGCTTTGTTTCGATTCTCAGATCCAGTCCAACATCGGTCTTTACACCAAGCGATCGATACTTTTGACCATAGCTAAGTTGTTTGATCCAATGGGATTAATAGCTCCGGTTGTTGTCTCGGCGAAAATTTTAATGCATCAGCTTTGGGTGCTATCGTGCGGATAAGATGATCCGGTTCCTGAAAACATACAAACCAAATGAAGAAATTATTGTAAAGATCTGCCATAAGTGTCTACTTTCCGTGTACAACGATACGCATTTCTACCAAGATCCAAAGTTCAGCTTCACACCTTCTCGGATGCCTCCGAAGATGCATACTGAGCATGCATTTATGTACGATGCGAAGATACCACCGGAAACGTTAAGGTGCAATTATTAGCTTCAAAATCCCGAGTAGCACCTCTGAAGCGTTTGAGCATTGCACGTCTAGAACTATGTGCTGCTGTTCTCGGTGCTCATCTCCAACATAACGTAAAGCAAGCCATCGATTTGAACATTGAAACATCGTACTTTTGGCCAGACTCGACCGTCATACTTCAATGGCTCAAATCTCCACCAAATGTTTGGAAGACATTCGTGGCCAATAGGGTAGCCGAAATTCAACATTTCACTCACGACTGCCAGTGGCGCCACGTTCCGGGAAGTGACAACCCAGCAGATTTAGTATCACGAGGTACGACTGTCGGAGGACTCTTGACGTCTGACGTTTGGATCAATGGGCCGCATTGGTTAGCATTTTCATCAAAAGAATGGCCCTTACTAACTCTACCGGGTGTTCCTGAGCAGGAATTAGAAATTCGACAAGTCGTAGCAACAGTGCACACACAACATAGCATCAATCCGTTGTTTCTTCGTTACGAATCATACACCCGTGTTTTGTACGTCGTCGGCTATTGTTTACGCTACATCTCTAACTGCAGAACGAAGACCACCTCATCCGTGCCACTCGACGTTCCCTCCACCATGTCATTAACTGTTGTACAGCTACAAAGCGCAAAAACACGCCTCACTCTGTTAGCGCAAGAGGATGCCTTCAGCGCCAAAATACAGTAATTGAAAAAGGGACAATCAGTTTCAAAAAAGTCAACCATCCGTCTGCTAAACCCTTTCTTAGATTCTGATGGAGTTATGAGGGTTGGAGGTAGATTAAACTTGTCGCAGTTGCCCTACCACACGAAACACCCTGCCATACTTTCAGTCAATCATTCATTCACACGATTATTAGTGGAATATTGCCATCTAAAGCTACTTCACGGCGGCGGGCGTCATCTGCTAGCCACCATTCGACAGGAGTTCTGGCCTCTAAATGGACGTCGATTAGTTCGTAGTACTGTGCGTAATTGCTTCCGCTGTAGTCGTCTAAATCCGGAGCCCGTTGAGCAACAAATAGGACAGCTACCAGCACAGAGAGTAGTACCAGGAAGACCGTTCGAAGTTACCGGAGTAGATTACGCTGGGCCAGTTCATCTCAAACCTACTCACAACCGTGCACCTTCCATGAAAGCGTACATTTGCATTTTTGTATGCTTCACAACGAGAAGCGTCCATATAGAACTTGCCAGTGATTTATCCACACCCGGCTTTCTAAAAGCCCTGCGCCGATTCATTTCACGACGTGGAAAGTCTTCTCATCTGCACTCCGACAACGGGAAAAATTTCGAGGGTGCAAAAAACGAGCTCAACGAACTGTACCGGATGCTTCGAAACAATTGCGAGCAGGACAAAATCAGTATTGTTTGTGCCAAGGAAGGGATCCAATGGCACCTTACTCCACCGAAGGCACCACATTTCGGTGGATTGTGGGAGGCAGCCGTGAAGGTCGCCAAAAACACCTGTTTCGCCAGCTCGGAGCCACCAGATTGTCGTTCGAGGATATGGCAACGGTATTGTCGCAAATCGAATTGGTAATGAATTCACGTCCACTACTGCCCATTACCGATGATCCAAATGACCTCGACGTTTTAACACCCGCTCACTTTCTCATCGGCACTGCAGCGACAGCTTTGCCCGATCCAAATATCAGCAAAGTTCCTGCACACCGTCTCACCCACTATCAGCAGCTTCAGATGCACGTCCAACAATTCTGGATTCGATGGCGCGACGAATATTTGCTTGAGCTTCAACGGGATTCAAAACATCGTAGTCGAACCGACAAAATAACTCCGGGAAGGATGGTCATAGTATTAGACGAGTTGCAAGGTCCTCTAAAGTGGCCGCTTGGGCGAATAACAGCGGTCCATCCAGGAAAAGATAACATCGTTCGAGTTGTATCGCTTCGGACCGGAAAGGGAATAATCACTCGCCCCGTCACAAAAATCTGCTTGTTGCCGTTCTCCGATGACAAATCCGACGGTGATGAATGTTCAGCATCCAGCGACACACAAACAGCGTAACAGCAAACCTTTTTTTTTGTATTCTAGTAGCTATAAGTAATTGATTTATTGTAATCTGTTGGGAGTTAATTTAGAAATCGTGTTAAGTATAGGATAGTAAACAAATTATGTTGGTATTTGTGAGTTGAATCGTATACGCTCGTTTGTAATTACTCTAAACTGAGTAGAAAACGACTCAGTTTCGTTAAAAGTGGAACTACCCTAATTAGAGTAATTGAAGTTTACTCATTTTTGATTAACTAGATCACCTGTCAAAGTTAGAGTAAACATTACTCAGTCACGTATGTTTGTATTTTTACAAAACTGAGTAGAAAATGACTCAGTTTTGTTAAAACTGGAACTACCCTAATTAGAGTAGCTAAAGAGTTACTCAATTCTGATTAACTAGGTCACTTGTCAAAATTTGAGTAAACGTTAATCAGTATCTAATTTTATTTTTTATTTTATTTTAATGAAATTGTTGATTGTTTCCGACAACTGTCCAGTCGAAACGGAAGAGTCGAAATACTTTGAATTTGTAAATTTATGGATTGCTTGTATTCCCCAACAAACATCAGTGTCGAATATCCGCTTCTTCAAACAAATTTGGAGAAATTAGAAGAAGACTGGAATTTGGAGACTAGAAGAAAAAGCTGAACAATTTCTCCAAGTTTGTTTGAACATACAGTTATTCAGCATTGATGTTTGTTGGGTCATGGAATGAATTCGGCACTTTGACGTGAAAATTATTGTTGATTACAACATACAGCCATCCCATCGTGATAACTCTTGATCGACTGAACCACTTATTTTCGGTTTTGACAGCTTCATTGTAATAACTCTATTTATATAATTATAGCGCTTTTACAATCAGAGTAGCATTTACTCAGTTTCCTTATATCAAGTTACTCAGTTTTTGACATTTAGCATGGTAATACGAAACTGAGTGAAAGTTACTCTATTTAGAGTAGATCTGAACGAGCGTGTAATAATTCAAGGCGGCGGGTATGTTGCGCCCAATGCTATACGGTGTAATGTGGAGAGTTTAAATTTAACCGAATTCTACACAGAGAAACCAAACTATCCAAAATTAAGTCATTTTCACTCATCTTGGCAGCTAAGTAAAACCAGTCAAAATTGAGTTATTTGCAAAGTATCCAATTTTGAGTACTTCGAAGAGACTCAAAGCCGAGTGAAATTAACTGTTTAATTAGAGTTGAATCAACTGTAAATATAATCCAAAATTGAGTTTTCTTTTTTGAAAATATTACTCGAAAATGTGCTTTAGTGAATTTTTTTTCACTAAATTCAATAAAAGAAAATATAAATTCGAATAAAACAAAATGTATTTGATAACATTCTCGAGTACATTAAAAAACTCTTTGTATGTTATTAACACTTGGGACATTTCAGCGATATGGTGGTTTTTGTTGTTGCTTGTGGTAATTTCGTGTTCCGAGCGAATGTGTTGCTTCAACACCTTGAAGTTGCCGTTGATGGTTTATTCACACTCATCAATGCAGCAATGTCTAAATTTTCAAATCAACCAGAATAAAAATATGCACTCGCATAAGAGAAGTAATTACACTTACCGGTTAATTTTTTGTAGTTTTCCGAGTCCATAATTTTCTCTAATTGCTGCATACGACGTATAGGCACCTCGGATGCGTTAAATCTTAAACTGTATACTAGGATTTAAACCTAGACACTAGAAACGGTACACCAAAACCAAATTCTCTTCCACCATTGTTGATAAAATGGCGATCAAAAATTTTCAGCCAAAACAAAGAGACAGCCCAACACTCCGATTTGGGTAGTTTCGCAAAGGCGCCTCTCGCGTACATTGAAAACTAACTTCTCTTATAATACCTTGCTGTGGGTAAAATTGACTTTTTCAATTATACTTGAGGGTTGAGTCCGTAAGAACAAAATTATATCCAAAATAGTAGTCCTATCAGAGTACTTAGTTTTGAGTACTGTAACACTTGATTTTGGATAGTTTGGTTTCTCCGTGTATAACTGCAAGCACCAACACAGGCGCATACAAGCAGCTGCTAGCATATGCGGTTCGGATCTTAGCATAGACTTGTTCGTGTAGCCATGTTCAGTTCCTTATATTCGTCCACCGTGCCCGACGTGAATCCTTTGGATAACTCAATATGGGCCTGTGAAAGTTCTCACTCCAGTGTTGGCGCCCTGAAAGCTTCCATTACCAAGGCGTGGAACTCGATAACTTACTCATACATTGAGAAGGTATCCAATTAACCTCGAGGCTGTAAAAGCGTGCATAACTAGGGTATACGCATTACATCTAGTGCATAATTGAAGTTGGGTTATAGCTGAAAAGGGCCCCGCTAAGATCCAACTAACTGTTATATCTTTTGTAATGCCATAAGACATTACTGAAGTAGCATTATTGCATTGGTAATGCATCACTACATTCTTAAGATAATCTAACGCTTGATAACTTGACAACTGTTGAATTAATGCGATCCCGCATTACCGATGTTGATTTTGGGTTGAATAAGAGCAATAATATAATTCTAGTGGTTACGTGGGTATGCTATCGATTCCGTCCCCGTTTGGAGAAGGTGATCGGGAAAAATGGTGGACATATTGAGTAATGTTGTCATGAAAGGCTTAATAAACGATTCCCTAAATAAAATTATGATTTTTTTTATCATTTTCCACGAAAAAACTTATTTGCAACTTAGGTATGGATTTTCGCATTTTTTTATGGGACATACTGTACTTGTAGTCCTTCGGAAGATCAGGAACAATCTGAGAGTAATTAGAGCATGAAGCTGATCTTAGAGTGTTGAAGTTTTTCTCATTCACTTTAGAAGAAGATTAAACTTATGTCAATTAGATAATGACTATAAGATTTTGATGATCTGTGTTGCTTTAGTATGCCTATATCTGTGTTGCTTTAGTATGCCTATAATTAAAAAGTGAATATCTTGTGTGTATTAAGTCGTTTGATTCTTGCTTGGTTTAAATAAATGTATACCGAAAAGTTCAAATGAAGTTTAAATAAATCTACACCATGAAGTTTCATCGTGCTTTCGGCGAACAATTTGTAGCATATCATTTGTTTGCAAATCGTTTTTTACAATGTCAATCTAATGTCAATTTCGCAATAGAATTCCAATCAATGCGAACTCGCACTTTAAGTCAATGTGAACTTTAACCTGAAGTAGGTTTCAAAAACATACGAGGGAACTGATAATTGCCAAAACACACACAGACCCAATCTTGACACCCAAGTAACACTAAAAACATCTCTTGGTAGGTTATTTGGAAATATTGTTGTAAGAAAATGTCAAGAATGAGACAAACAAAATATCTTTTATACCTGGAACAGACATACAACGTACAGCGTTGTACTCCTTTAGTCTAGTACGTGTTTTTCGGTACTGGATTAAAGTATTTGACAGTTCGTACAACGCTGTACGTTGTATGTCTGTACCAGGTATTATATAAAAAAACTGTGAGGATGTTGTCGAGAAGCAAGTGTATTCTATACGTTACTCGTGTATTTTTCTAGTATATATGATTTTATTTTGACTCGAATATGACCAAAAACGAGTAATAAACCCAAGTAATAAATAATTTTTTTAAAGACCTTTTATTTTAAAAAAGAAGTTCTAGAGGTGTACCGTGTATCTTATAGACACTCTAGTAATAGACCGGACAACGTGAGTCTGGCACAGTTGATGTATCCAAAAGAACTGTCAAATCGTATGGGAAATGCGAGGAAATGTTCGTTTTGGATACAACATGGCGGCACGTTGTCCGGTCTATTACTAGAGTGTCTATAGTGTATCTAGCTGATTATATCTTGAAAAACATGATCAAAACATTATATCTTGAAAAACATGATAAGGGGGGTTATAAAAAGTCACTTTTTGCGTGACATAATTATTGGACGTTCCCAATATTTCTCAATTCAATCTGTGTATCTGAAGGTTTGACATTTCATTAACGAGCATGTGTTTCTGTATTTGTTTTTCAAATTTGGAATAACTTGATTGTCAATTATTTTTTATGCTACATTACTATTAAGTGCATCTCCAGTACATACCGTTTGTGCTAAAGTTCCCGTTGAAAACTTCTTGTTACTAAATGATGTTTCAAAAGCACGATTTATTGCGCTAATTTACGCTACAAACTAGACAAAGACATGAGGCTTTGATTTGAAAAAAAATCTTCGAAGATATGTTACTTAGGTACCCGATCCAGGTTTGAATTTAACCAATAACGAATTCGCTATACATCACAATAAACATCAGTGTCGAATCAGTGTTCAAACAAATTTGGAGAAATTATTCAGCTCTCTAGAAGAAAAGGCTGAACAACTTCTCCAAATTTATTTGAACAAACAGTTATTTAGCATTGATGTTTGTTGGGATGTTAGTCTGGAATCGAAATATGCTAATAAAAATAGAAAAATAATTTTCAAGATAATGTTCGAAATTATAGACATAGGTACACGATAAGTAGGTAGTGCATGGTATAAACATTTCAACTTTAATTCAATTCAGTTAATTTTTTATATTCAAACGCCTATATTTTTGTTGTTCAAATGCTATCACAGTATAATTAAAACATTAGCTTAAGTCGTCAAAAAAATTGGAATCAATAGGGTCAGGTTTTACAAATATTTGAAGTAGTTATGCGCATGTAAGACCAAACGTTAATTCAATTCCATTAAATAATATATGGTCTTCTTATTTTAATGCAACCCTTTACATAATTTGTTAATAATCAAACCCAAAAGTTTTACTTAGCTGCTTAAGTTAATAATAAAACGAAAACTAGAAACAAACAGTTTTCAAGAGGAAAATAACACAAAAAATCCAAACAATATGTGTTCTTAAATAAGCAACTTTCCTACCTTGTACAATTGAACTCCTATTACCGCAAACATAAACTGCAGTAGGCAAGTTACAAGAACAATATTTCCGATTGTCTTAACTGCTACAATAACACATTGAACTACATGCTGAGGAACGAAAGGAAATTAAAATAAAATGACTAGTTTCTTTAACCATGTAAATAAAGTTTCCCGTTTTAATTATTTTATGGAACTATAAACAATTCTGCTACACAGAATCAATTGCAGGTTAATAATTAATGGCTGATGAACAATGATCGACCCCTGCACTTGACATAAAATGAATGATTATGTTTTTATTTACAGACAAAACTAAATTTATAATTCTCAGATTTACCTTCAAACCCTTAGCTCTATTGATGGCACGAAGTGGTCTTAGAACCCTCAAAACTCGAAGAATCTTAATTACAGATATGGCACCAGAACTAGAAATTGGATATGAATGAATTTGTTTTCCTTGGATGTTTAAGAACACGTTGTACCTGAAAAACATGGAAATAAGCGAAACGCATACAACCAATAAATCCAGAAGATTAAATGCTGATCGGCAAAAAGCACCATCGTGGCACAAAAACCCATAAGAAATAACTTTTAAAAGCAATTCAATAGTGAAAACTGTAGTGAAAAAATAATCAAAGTAATTTAAAATTTGATTGCGTTCAGAATTTGCGTTCAACGGATCCTCTGCTGCTAACATTGCAGATGAAAACATAATGCAGACCAATATTATGTTGCCAAATGTGCTGTGATTGCAAAGCCAGTGACAAAAGACTCGGAATCTGAAATGAAAAAAATAAAAATTAGCTCATTTTGAAAATCACATTGAAAAAATAAATGGATTAGATTTACTAATTATGGAAAGTGCATCGCATATGTACATGGTGGCAGTTATGGTATTGCTTCTTTCGAACTGTATGTACTATAACTGGCACAATTTCTTCAGTGCCCCATATTTAGTATATCTAGCCTGTATGCAAAATTGAAGCCGTATTTTCAAACAAAGATTTTAGTATTGAGCAGGACAGGTAGATTTGGTATTTTATGCTTCTGTGTTAGTGGTGTCAGAATATGATTCTTTAACGATAGTTTTCAAAAATGCGACGGGGCGATGCAAATAGATTATAATGGGCCCATTTCTGGAATTCATCAACTATTACCTGAAGAAATTCAATATACAAACCAGCTGGACCCTTTCAACTTTCGAGTTATTAAAATATCTTTAGGGAACGTCCATTAAATACGTCACGCAAAAATCGACTTTTTATAACCCCCCCCCCCCCCCTTGTCACGTTTTTTGTATGGACCTTCAATTTTTTTGTATGAATCGGCACGATTTCTCAAACCCCTCCTCCCCTCTTACTGCGTGACATAAATAATGGACCTTCCCTTACGAATTTCAATTATACAGTTTCATTTTTTTTATTGAATAAACCAACAGTTGAGTAGCTTTTTAGATATGGGTTAAAATATTTAAAATATTTTGATTTGGGCCGAAATACAGTATTCCGGTAAAAAAATTACCGGAACTTGTAAAATTTTACCGAAATCCGTTAAATCGGATTACCGAACGCTCAGCTGTTGAAAGTTCGGTAAAAAATTTCCTAATACTGTAAAATTTTCTGAGTGTGTACGATGCATGATTTTTGACAGTATTAGTAAATGTATCATTTCCTATTTATTTTTTTATATATTTTCTTACAACGTGCATCAACCGTTTTATTTAAAAGTATTACTGAATATTTGTCCTATAACTAACTCCTGCAATCCGTCAAAAAACCAACTTGGATTCCAACATCAATAATAAGAATCACGCCAAACAACTTTGATCTTAGCTCTAGCAAGAGGCGACTTCTGGCTAGCGTATTCTCGTCGATACTGGGGTACGGAGGTCCTACCTTGCCTTCTGACTACAAACCAAGCAGAACCAGTTGGAACTAAACAGTACTGCGTGACCTGAGTACGGACAGAACCATTTAGTCGTAGGCGATTTGTGCCATCTCCTGTATCGCGGCCATTGGGGAAGTCGACGGCCAAATAGAAAAACTGTATATCCTATAGACTTGGGTAAACAGAAAGCATGGAAAGATAATCTCATACCAGACGCAATTCTTGTCTGGTCAACGTTAGCTCCAGGAAATATCTGTATCGGTTCGGACATGTAACGCCTTCCCCTAGTCGAGAGTGTGAAAAATGTGCAAGTAACGCCAGAACAATTGGTCGTCAATTGTCTGAGATTTGAACCTGTACGAAGGGAGATGTTTGATAATCATTTGATGTTTGTAAATGTTTGGCCATAACCCAACACTCAACACCCTAGAACCAAAGATCAGGGTTGAGCAACAACGATTTAATTTTACCGTTGTGTAGTCGGTGCACCCACGGCAAGAGCGAAAATACTGGCAAGTGTATCAAAATATTTGTGTCACAATTAAAGCCTAGTATGTAGCTGACAAGTAAAGATTTGAAGAAATTTTGGCCATTTTTACCGAAATACTTTTGATAACTGCTTCAGTATGGCTGAAATGTCAGTTTTTCTTGCGGAATAATCCAACTGAATATTATTCCGCAAGAAAAAGTGACAGCCCCATTAAGATTACCTGGGCAGACGTTACTAACGTTACGAAGTTTGTCCTTATTGTCAGCTGCATGGGAAGGTCCATTAATTATGTCACGCAGTGAGGGGGGAGGGGGGGTTTGGGAAAACGTGACGATCCATACAAAAAAATTTGAAGGTCCATACAAAAAACGTGACAAGGGGGGGGAGGGGGGATATAAAAAGTCAATTTTTGCGTGACGTAATTAATGGACTTTCCCGAGGTAAGTAATTTCGACAGTAAAAGCATTTCTTGACCATTACTCCTATCCTACACGGAGAAAATAGAAAATGCTAAAAAGCATATTTTATATTCCATTTAACGCTCTATTCCTTTTAAATCACTGCAATTTATAAAAAGTATGCGTGGAATCAATATATTTGATGCATTTCAATACATTTTAGATAATTATTATTTTCCGTGCATATTACGTTACCGGCGTTATATGCTTTAGGAGCTTGGACGACTTGAGCAAATTTAATAGCGAATTCGTTTTTCATCCAATTTCAAACTGGATCGGGTATCGAAATTGTGTCGGCTTGTTGTGTGTCAAACGTCAGTATGTATGGTTTTATTTGTCACTTGTATCGGATTGAGGTTTGCACAGACAATAAATTCGGGTATTGCAAAAATAAAAATATTTCTCATGGAAGCGCGTGCAAGTTGGAATTTTTTTTAGCATGGACATCGTTTGTTCCGCGATTACTCTGTGGTCAGCTGATGAAAATCTACGCAGAATAGAGAGAAGGCGTAAATAGTCGGACCCATTGTGAAATTGTTTGAATTGGTGAATTGTCGCACACGCGGTCGCGCATTGTAAAGAAAAGGAGCATGTGATTGTAGTGACCGCATCTGGAAGGAATTATGCGGAGAGCGGAACCATCCGGATTGGCGCCTCTTGAGGAGTATGCACCTGTATTCGTTCGGTGGCTGCAGCCGAAAAAGGAGGATTTCGATACGTGTATAAGGGAACGTCCATTAATTACGTCACGCAAAAATTGACTTTTTACAACCCCCCCTCCCCCCCCCTTGTCACGTTTTTGTATGGACCTTAAAATTTTTTTGTATGGATCGTCACGTTTTCCCAAACCCCCTCTCCCCACCCTTACTACGTGACATAATTAATGGACCTTCCCTAAGAAGATGTATATTACTATTTTCGCTTGTATTAGTTACTGCTCCTATTCTTATTAAGGATTATTTCTTAATATGCTTTGTTAAATTTGAAAATATACCATTAAAGATTAAGTTTTACCAACAATCAATATGCAACTAGCGATTTGAAATTGGTTCACTGTTGAAGAACCCCTTGGTCCGAAATACACCTTGGAGCCAGCACCTTGTTATACATGTTTGCGCCTTTGTTTTGATTTGCTGTGTTATTTTGACAGAATATTTGAGAGTGTGTTAATGTGAGTTCATTATGAGGGGCGCATTATTAAGCTTGGGACCGAGCTTGGGACCGATGTTCTAGTAGTGACTCAGCCAAGAAAAAAATCGTTTTTGGATGGGTCCTACTGGTCTTAGAGTTAGTCTATGGTTTTACGATCGTGAATGATTTTGTTAAGTGTTCTACCAATTTCATTCATAACCCGTAACGCTGGTAGATCACCTTTTCGTGGTGCGTTACGGGGTATCAGATCTACCACCGAACCCTAGTCCGAATCAATTCAAACTAGGGGACATATTTGTTTTTGTAGTCAAAGGAACGTATAATTGGCCTTATTACATTTTATGTCTTGTGAAAAGTGACAATACTCGGGTTGCGCCACCGAGGATGAGCTTGGAATAAAGAAAACATGGTTAGTCTTCATTTATGTGAATTCTTATTTTCTATTTGATGTTCTATAGTTTGAGTTGGTTATGACTAAGGTTCTGATGCATGGTCACTATCGGAGTTATTGTTTGTTTTGTTTGCAATGAATCCGGTTTTGTCTAATAAAGGGGCGCGCCTTTGAAGAGTGCTGTCGCTTACAAAGTGTTTAAACAGCGGAAACTTTCAATTAAACAAGATTCATTGCCAACAAAACAAACAATGACAACTGTAACAACACCGAATACTTCATCATTTCTCAAAAGTGTTGAAGTAACTCGACATGCACTAAACAAAGGCTACGGGATATACTACAATAGATCAAATTACTGGTCGCAGTGGTTTATGTCCCGAACAGAGAAAAAACAAATTTCATTCATATGTTTTGTTATGTATGTACATCTACTCTGTAGTTAGTTAAGGATTGAAATTGAAAGAACTTTCTTCAAAATTGTTAAGCTCTTATTTTATTTATAAAATCACAAGAAGAAAAAACTTCAAAAATATTCCTCTTTACAATAATGCTGTCCAATTCATTTATCAATTTTATGCATTGCAATGAATATATGTATAAATATATGCATTGCAATGCATAAATTTAATTTATGCATTGGAAAGCATATGTTTATACAAATATGCATTGTAATGCATATATTCAAAGTATGCATTTGAAAGCATAAGTTTTATAAATGCATTGGAATGTATATATTTGACTTATTCTTATCAATGTATAAATCTGGTTTATTCATGCCAATGACTGGATGGACCGAATATGGTTTTAGCCGAAGGGTGCGACACATCTAGATTTTACTAACTTTCGTGTTTATCTCATGATATCATAATGAGTCTGTTCCGGAACAGGTTCTTATGGGGCCTCGAGTGGTCATGAACATTTTCTTTAGAAACCCCTGGCAATATGGGTATCAAAATTCATGAAATTTCTCCAGTAGGATATTTCTTAACGTTTAGTAGCAATCTGATGATGTGTCCTCGGACTTGTCAATCCGGAACAGGTTCCCATGAGGCCTCGATTGGCCATGAACATTTTGAGTAGAAACCCCTGGCAATATGGGTATCAAAATTCATTAAATTTCTTCAGTAGGCTATTTATCAACTTGTAGTGGCAATATGATGATTTGAACTCGGACCTGTTTCACCGGAACAGGTTTCCGTTCGGCTTGACTCGACCTTGACAATATGGGCTTCAAAATTCATGAAATTTTACCAGAAAGCTATTTCTCAACGTTTTTTGGCATCTGATGATTTGTCCTCGGAACATTCATTTTTAAACAGATTTCCGTGAGGCCTTGGGTGGCCATGAACAAACCTGGCCACAAAGCGTAGAGAAACGTTGGAATTTTGATAACCACATTGTCAAAGTTTCCTTCTTAAAACGTTCATAACCACTCGAGACCTGACGAGAACCTGTTCCGAATTGACCGGACCGTGAACAAATCATCATATGGCCACTAAACGTTGAGAAATAGCCTACTAGCGAAATTTCATGAATTTTGATACCCATATTGCCAGTGGTTTCTACTGAAAATGTTCATGGCCACTCGAGGCCCACGGGAACCTGTTCCGGATTGACCGGACCGAGAACAAATCATCATATGGCCACTAAACGTTGAGAAATATCCTACTGGCAAAATTTCATGAATTTTGATACCCATATTGCCAGGGGTTTCTACTGAAAATGTTCATGGCCAATCGAGGCCCCACAGGAACCTGTTACAGAATGGCCGTTCCAGGAACAAGTTTGCATATGTCCCACAATAGGATAGAAATAGTTTCTAGGAGTTATTCCTAACATTCCGACATCCATTCTTGCAGATTCAATAGATGTTTCGATATTGTGTCTCCGTACAGGAACACAGCCCCGGTAAACCGGATTTACGGGAATCAGATGAATACAAATGGTCATTGCCTGAAATTTTCACAAAGCCAATGAGTTTTGGAAACGAACGGTGCCAAAAAAATAATAATCGGTCAATAAAAGCCAGAGTTATGATCATATGAATTTGGTGGGTACCCGGGTACCCTGTCGATCACTTAAGGGGTAAAAAAAAATCGAGGTCCCCCCCTTTGGCACCCCTTGCTACTATACGAAATGTTTTTATGTCAAAAGTTGCCTTCCAACTATAATAAGGATGTCACTAAATTTCAGCTTCCTAGTTTAAAATAAACTATGAAATTTTGTAATGTAAAACATGGAAAGGTACCCGGGTACCCTGTCGATCACATAAGGGTTAAGTTGACTGATTTGAATGTTTTCGGAGTTCGAATGTATCTGCCCTTCAGGTGAAAGTAAACCTGGTTCAGACGTTTCCTGGTCTCGTACGCAACTTCCTGCAATGTTCCATCTGGTAACCGTTCAACAATAGACCTCTTGATATTCTTCAAACCGAATGTGATGTCCGTAAATACCATTTTGATGTCAGAAAATACCAACAGAACTCCATCTTTCAACAGCTTGAGATTTTCACGCATCACATCCACTACCGGTGGCTTCTGCAGTATTCGGCCAGCCTTACCGATCGACTGCATCACAATCTGGCGCAGCTGATCGTCAGTCATGAACTTATAGGCCACTGTGTTGTCTTTGACAGAGCGATTTCGGAACACCCGGTCCAACTGTAAACGTGTCATCGACTTCAACAGCTTTTGCATATCATCTCTCATAAAGGTCAGACCTGGATCCTTCTCTGTAATGAATAACTATATGAAAATGGGACTTCGGAACATCGAACGAAGAAACCCACCGAATGACAGAAACGATTTTGCTTCGCCACTAGTCGATGACGCAGAACCATCTTACCGTTTGATGCGTAGAGATATTTTTGACTATTTCCGAAAGTAACCGAACATGCGATGGAATTTTGAACAATGGAGCCAGGAAGCAGTGAAAGTGGACATAACTGTGAACTCCAATGAATGGGACGGTGGTACTCATACTTTCAAGGTCGAGTAGCAGTCCACAAGTGCTAGTCGTTCACTTAAGTTGAATAACGGTGGGCAATACACAGGAACCACACGACAATTCTTCAAACGAAAGCAATATAATTTTGACAATAAAGAAAAGGACGAACGATATTGTTGTTCTGATTAATTGGGCTTTTGTCATAAATGAGCCTTTTCAATTCAAATGATTATATCAAACGACATATGGCCGTATACGATCTTTTAGCTTCATTTTTTGGAATAAGTTCGTAGAAATACTTGAAATTATCTACGAAAAAAAGTACATTCAGAAAGCAATATCGATTTCTGGTTATCAGTTTCCAGGGTATTGTCAATATAACGTTGCATTCTAAATCGTTTATCCTTAGAAGCAGCAGCAGCAATGTGGGAACAATCCGGTATTGATTTTCACTCTTTTTTTTTTTTTTTTTACAAAGAATGGTTTAACGATCGCTTGATAATTCCACTTTCGATCCAAGTTCTGGGGACCATGAGTAATATTCTATTCGATTCAGTTGGAGAAGATCTCTGAATGTTTCTATTTGTGTCTGTGATGCTAAAAATTAAGCGTGTGTCTTAGAAACCGTAACCACAGAACCAATTCCGTAATGGTGGCTATATAGTGTTCAAGACCACATTGGTCACATATAACTAGTTTTCGGATACCCTAGGGGAGGATGCCTCAGGCGGTGCTAATAAAAAAGTATCCACAGTCTCGGCTAGGACATTTTTGATGTGGATAAAAATTATTTCGGCGAAAGAACAAATCCTCGGCATCTCGTTGGACAGCAGCAACAAACGTACATTAGGCAGAGATTTTCTGGCCAATGTGCCCTCATGCAGTTGCTCCAGATCACTATCGGTAATCCAGTATCACTGGAACTAGCTTCAAAACGTCTTCATGGATTTCCTCATTCACCTGCTATACTCTAATTCACACAAGTCCTCCTCCACTAAACAAAGTTCGCAAAATCCTCGGCTAAATCCTTGGCAAATGCCGAGAAATGGTTTCGGATCATTATGTGTGGGAGCAGATAACATATTTTTTCTGAGTCAACTTTCTTAAAATGGATCATATGTTGTACATGTTTACTTTATTGGTAAAAGCGTTTTTTATTTAAACTATGGCATGTATCCAGCATTTAACGAGTGCTGATGGCCGTCTTGGTTGAGCTCGGTTTCTGTTAGGGGGCAAGCTATTTGACGTTTGGCTAAGGCCATTTGACAGAGAATCGATCAAATCTTATCGATAAGCTGTCAAACTCGTGTCAAACGACCTAAGCCAAACGTCGAATCGCTTGCTCCCTACCAGAAACCGAGCTCCACCGAGGCGGCCTCCAAACCAACTGACAATAAATGTACAAAAATACTGGATATTAGTACATTTATTGTCAGTTGATTTGGAGGTTATGCTTTAAGATACTCTTCGTGAAAAAACATCACATAACTTTGTGTAACCTTATAAATGATTTTCTGTTTTCCTTTTGTTCTTCAAACATTGAAATTCAATTTGAAGCATAAATTTCGGTTAAACCGCAGGATAGAAAAATATTACATAGTAAAAAAAAACTATTATGCTCTTTAGAACTTCTGCTCTGTAAAAAAAACTAATTTTTCTATGATAAACTTCCTGTTTGAAGATATTTCAAATTAAAGTTCAAGGCACTTAGAAAAAACAATTTTTATTTTCAAATACTATTTATCTTCTAACACAACAACATGAGGCTTTGCCAGGTATGTAATTAAATTTATTAAAATCATTATTCACAACAAGACGATTGAAAAATCAGTTAAAAATATAGAAGATGATAGTATTTATACAAAACTTCTCCATTTATAATTGTATTCCCTTTTATTTCTTTACATTGTTGGTTGTTGCATTGGTTAAGAGAAGTTCTCTTTATGATAGGGTTTACTTGTAATTGGTGCCATTTCGTTAAAGATAACCAGTAGATTGATTTAAATTTTGAAAGTTTTACTCGCTTGTGCCTAAATGATTACAAATAGAAACCTGTACAGGATCTTGATTGAAAGTTTAACTTGTTTGTGCCTAAATGATTACAAATAGCATCCGGTACAGGCTCTTGAAAAACGCTTGGGTGTTAGAATAGCGCAGTCGCTTTACCAACCCAAAGGGCCAGATTATGCCGGAGGCCGACTTGACGTTCTGCAACCCGGGCTATGGAGGAGTGGAGGATGGCTACACCTATAGTGACCACCTGGCATTTTGATATAGCATCACCCACAACGCTAGGCAGCGTGCAGAGGGAGGAGCACCCACTCCATTTGTCCGCAGATGGAGGACGTCGTACTTCGATAAAGAAGTATTTAAAAAGGCGCTAGAGCGGGAACAGAGATCGAACGATACCCAAGATCTTCGAGGTGATCAACTCGTAGCCCTTCTTGCACGAGTGTGTGACGCAGCTATGCCCTAGGTGCAAACTAGGGATGGAAGGTTGCCGGTTTACTGGTGGACAGAGACGATCGCCGACCTCGGAGAATCTGCCACCGAACTAGAAGGAGGATGCAAAGAGCGCGATTGGACTTTGAAAGAACGGAGTGAACATAGCATTCATTAAACGCCGCTTCCCGGGGTATATCACAAAGAACGATAATTTGAGCCGAACTGCGACCTTTCAGAGACCGACCATGCGGTTGAGTTCGTTTTAGTTCCTAGTTGTGCATAGCGAATTAGTTGCTGCCAGTAGCAAGCAAATTAGGCATATTTCTGTTAAGAAAATCATCCGTCTAGCGTACACTAATTAAAACTAATTATTGTGGCGCAATAACTGAAATTTGTCCTCTTTGATGCAATTTGTATCACATTAGCTTCGCTGGTACCGCCTTCTTTTGTGCAATAGCATCCCATGCCATAGAATTTTCTTAGGTATTTACTTCCCAATGCTTCAAATAGCACTGTTTTGACCTAGACGTCTATCGGCAATAATGGGCTTTGAATTCCCAAACAGACCATAACCATCTACAACGCAATAAGGATTATGATCTACAGGTAGTCGATCATATTGACAGGATGTGCTCTTATTGCGCATTCTCGCTCCACCATTTCGGAAGGTAAACAGTTCCAGCAGCACGGTTCAGGAGAAGTAAACGTATAGCAGATCATCTACTGGGTGCCGAAGCATTTTAACCCGATTCTGACGTTTCCTCCAAAGCGATAAGCATTATGAACAGTTTCGTAAAAGAAATTTCCGAGCGGATTGAAAGCGTAGCTGCCCGACTGACTTAAATCAATTGGCGGATGGCCGTGACGTCTCTTTAAATTCAATCCGCCTTTCGATCATGCTGCCGGGAGAGCCCAACACGAGGTTTCCGAGCGAACCGAAGCTGTGGCCAAGTAAACCAGCGTCATGGCGAAATGAGGTGGTAGCAGTAGCTGTTCCCTTGAACCCAAAATGGCCATTTTAGGGCCATCAAAACAACTGGAAAGAGAGTACATGTCTTTGGAATGCTGGGGGCTTAGTTTTGGGGTGTTTGATTGCGAAAATATCTTTTGTGTGCCGAAGCCGTAATGTTTTCGACATTAGCAGTGTTGTACACACATAGGCCTAGTAGAAACCATATGCAATTGGAAGTGAACGAAACCAACCTCTTGGGTAAAAGCAACCCCCCACAACATGACAGATTAGCTAAATTTCGTGTAACCACTTGCAAATCGTAGATGTCGCTCCGCAACGTAAACATATGGGTCGTCCCTGGCAGATGCACCGATTTTTCTATTCGGAGCAGCATGTTTTTGTCGCGTCATGAGTGGTTGCAAAACAACAAGCAAGCGTACCATTTCAAACGAGTCTATTTTTATATTCAAGGTGTAATTTCGGTTATAAGTAATTTAAATATCAAAATGAATATTTCACGCAGCCTTCCTTGGAGAAATGGTACAACCAACAATCAATGTGCAACTATCGATTTGAAATTGGTTCACTGTTGTAGAACCCCTTGGTCCGAATTACACCTTGAAGCCAGCACCTTGCTATACATATTTGCGCCTTTGTTTTGATTTGCTGTGTTATTTTGACAGAATATTTGAGAGTGTGTTCGTGTGAGTTCATTATTAGGGGCTCATTATTGAGCTTGGGACTGAGCTTGGGACCGATGTGCTAGTACTGACTGAGCCAAGAAAAAAATCGTTT
This sequence comes from Aedes japonicus, assembly GCA_034211315.2. Classification (NCBI taxonomy): domain Eukaryota; kingdom Metazoa; phylum Arthropoda; class Insecta; order Diptera; family Culicidae; genus Aedes; species Aedes japonicus. The sequence goes on along the minus strand of JASCZW010001558.1, from coordinate 206,654 downwards.
TTGTATGGGACCTACTGGTCTTAGAGTTAGTCTATGGTACAACCGCGGGGGTTCCTCATCCATCGTTGTTCAGATTCGAAAGTGTTACACCGCGTTGCATTTTGTGGACACTATGACAGTCTTGTGGTGTATTGTATCAAATGAATCTAAGTATAATTGAAGGTTATTGATTGGCCATAGAAACCGTTTAAGCAACGATTATTATTATTTTTTTAACTTTTTTTTACTGAGGTACTTTATGAAAAAGATTTACATTTCCGTTGGGAGGAAGCGGATGACATAATTTATATATGTATTTACTATCTTGTTACGTGAGAGAGAGAGAGAGAGTTGGAAATTGCTGAAAATTGCGTAACATAATATTATAACCAATTCTTGAAAGCTCTGATGAACTTTCACTACACTCATATCAATCTGATCTAGTAGCTGCTGGCACCCGGAAACAATATTCCTTTGCGGACTATTTTCAAGCACAAACTTCGAGTGAGAAGCGAAAGATTGAAGCGGTTGAGCTGTTTTTCGGCGATATTCTGAACAAGAGAATTTAATTATGATTTCTGAACAAGAGAATTTAATTATGATTGTGTACGTTAAGTTGCTAGTAAATAACTAGTGTAAATATTGGGTCAAGTTTAACTAGCGTATTAAATTTTTATTTAGAGTGAGACCTGAGCAAAAAACATTATCTTGTTTAAAAATACCAAGTTAAAAAAAAAATGAATGGTGAGCTCTGCAACACTTTATGAAAATATGAAATGAGTTATATCAGGAATAAAACCGCGAGGTCCAAGTAGGACCGCATTGGTGCTTATGAATAAAGGTATCCTATAATTTATACATAACATAACACATATGGTTTGTTAATATTGAAATTATTTATTGCTTTGCTTTGACCTGTTGCAAATAATGCATTTTCTAATAATGTTGAGTCGATATATCCCAATTGTAAATAGGACGCACTTTTCGTCAAACAAAAACAAATTTTACTAGGTAATAAAACAAATAAAGTTGGGATATATCAGAGATAAAACCGCGATGTTTATGTAGGACCGCGTTGATGTATCTATATAATGGTATCATTTAATTTATAAATATCGTAAAACTACGTAGGACTATGTAGAACAACGTTAAAACCATTGACATGACCTAATCAGGACATGGAATATCTATGATTGACGTTACATTTTACAAAAAAAAAAAATCTGCTCTACACAAAGAACTTTATATTACTGGTTTGGGAATGTCCATTAATTATGTCACGCAGTAAGGGGGGAGGGGGGATTTGCGAAAACGTGACGATCCATACAAAAAAATTGAAGGTCCATACAAAAAACGTGACAAGGGGGGGAGGGGGGTTTACAAAAAGTAAATTTTTGCGTGACGTAATTAATGGACGTTCCCTTTGGCAAAACATATGATAACCGTTTATGCCTCCCATACGTTATTGCGCTTTCAGAAGTATTCAAACGGCTAACAAACAAATACTTAAAAATAATGGACTTTATGTTTGGATGATCACTTAAAACAGTTGCATTAATTTAATAATTGATGGCTCCCCTTAGAAAACGTTAATCGGCTTCACCTTGGAAACACGTTTTATACTAAGCAATTTAAAAAAGTGTGCCGATTGTCACACTTAGTATCTCTACCTCTCCTAAGTGCGTGATGTAATTTTATCACCACATTTTTATGTTTCCACTGGTTCCATGTTCATTGCAAGCGTCAAATGCAACAAACTTTGCATTATTTTTTTATCGCACACAATATCACATGTCATATCCGCATTCCGACCTTTTTCGAAGATCCGCTAGATTTTGTTTCGGTTTGACACGTTTGACAGTACCACCGGACAAAATTTTTGAGTTTCATTGGCAATGTACTGGAAGTGTCAATGTGTTCCCGGGTTGGGTAAAAGTTACCCAAATGACCAATAAATCATTCGCACTACAAGGTATATTACGTGAAATAGAGTATCTTGATATCATATCTCAAACATATTATTTCCAGTGAAAGCAAGAATGTAGATTCCCAGACATGTTATATCAAAAAATTAAGGTTTTTGGTGCGAACGTTTATTGTACGGGAGTTAGATTTGGAACGAAACCAATTTCGACCACTCCTTAAACAATGAAGTGATTCAGATTGCACATTGCTGTACTTTGCTGTACTTTATATGCGCGAACGCAGTGATAACGGATGTGGAACGGTGACGGCAACGGAATAACCCAATCTGTCTAAACCTGCTTGTCGGATAAAACACTTCCAATCCAAGTTGGTTCTAATTAGACATATCGACGTCATTTGCGACAACTGTCAAACTTGCCGTTTCCGTTCCGTTTCCGTCCACATTACGTTCGGGCATTATATCAGTTCTTCCCCAATCTTGTTCAACATTTTTAAATACTGATTTTTCAATTTAAACATGAACAAAAACTATAAACCATTATTCCTTGCGTTGGTTGTATCACGCTAGGACAGGACCTGCCTAGTGTGCCTGTATTAGTAGAGTGACGACACTGTCAAAATTGGAACCGAAATTTTCTGTCAGTGTCATTCCAATCGAGCAGGCGACCTGTCAAACGCATGTGAAGAAACAATAATAAGTGTGCCTGTATTTGTATTCTCGAGTACTTTTTCAAACAGACGTATCTGATTTTGTAAACAACGAGGGGAAGAAAAATTCAAACGTAAATTTCTCAAAACTCTCAGCACCCTCAAGGAAAGTATCATTAGCATGATGTTTGGAAAGTGTTATTCCTTGTATTGGTGGCTCTAGTTTGGATGAAAGTACTAAGGGTTTCAAGAATTAAACGTTTGAATCTTACTTTCCCTCTTTGTTTACAAAATCAGATGCGTCTGTTTGAAAAAGTACTCGAGTATTCAGCATTAATATTCAGTGTTGTCAACTCAAAGCATCAGGGATGCCAAATTTGTTATTTTCACAGGGATGACATGGCGTCACTCTACTAATACAGGCACACTAGACCTGCCAGCTCAGAGAGAGATGACGTCTTATAAATTTATGATTGCTATGATCGTTATGATACGGGGGTCGCTCCAGTGTTGCCAGATATGTTTACACAGCAATCCCATTGAAAATAATGTAATCAAAAATATAATCAAAATTCGTCGATATTCTTTCAATACTTGGTAAAATTCAATAAAGTTAACGTTTAACAATTGTCAATATTTTAAATGGAGAGGCTCGTGAATTTGAGGCTCTAGGAATACAATACTGCCTTACAGGGAAGAAAAGGATGATATTAAAAATTCAAATAAATAATACGCGTTACTTTTAAAACTTCGTAAGCTTTTTTCTGATCTTTATTTTTCCAAAAAGTATCATTTTTAGGAGGAGCGATCCAAGAACCCAAAAGTTTTTAATTTTCTGGTATGAGCAAACTTCTGATTTTCATAACTCCCGGTATGATTGAATTTTTTTTTGCTTGCCATAGAGAAACAATGTGGACGTATTTTAAGGATTAAAAAAAGGCACCAAAAGAAAATGTTCTTTAAATTTTTAAACAGGTGAATATTTCTCATTTATTATTTCGAATATGTTCTGGAACGAAAAAAGTGAAAAAGCAGTGACTAGCAACACCGCCAAACCAACAACACACTGACTGCTTGTAACGTAACTCAACGGAGGCGGTAGAGGCGGTTGTCACAGCGATCAATAAAAAAACGGTCTATTTTGACAGCTAAATGGTCTTGTTTTTGCACTAACAGCTGGCAGGTCCTGTCCTAGGTATCGCGTCGCGTTGTGTGTCTTGTGTACTCTGATCGTGCCTCAATCACAATCAACAGGTAGAATTGTGGGTCGCCAGTTAAAACAGAAATGACACGCGGATGTTTTTCTCCGTAGTGTTCGTTAAACCTAAAGCTCGTCGCAAGCTCATTGAACCAAATGAACCAATTATCATATTGTTATTGAATTCAATTTATTGATAAAATTTCACACTGAACATTTATAGCAAACTGAAAAACAAGCTGAATGATGATTCTGCTGATAAGTAAAATCCCTGAGTGAAGACATCCACTGGGTTGATTTTAAATGTTCGTTTTTGACAACAATCCGAAGAATTTACATGCCCAACTTTAATTACAGTGCAGAAATCGTTATAGTTTCTTCATATGTGCATAAAAAAATCCGGAGTGACGATGCAACTCAGCCACAATGGCGGCCAATTGTGTAGTATAGTGACCTTCAACTTAGCATGCTTATGGTTTAACCAGAGAGAACAGACATCCAAACTAGAATATATTTCTCAAAAAAAACTTGTGTAAGGATTCAAATTAAAATACGTTAAAACACTATTGCCATCTCTCGGGCTATGGCCACTTGCGTTTTTAATCGAACATGGGTAAGATTCGTTGACCGTGAGTGAAAGAACTGAACTGCCAAAAAAATTTAGTTGATGAATAAGATTTCAAACTGGTCAATGGGTGGCGATGCCAGCGCCGCCACGCTATTATCAGTACCTTACGATTATGAAATGACAGTTAAATTTCTTACACAGTTTTTTAATTTGACTTGGATGTCTGTTCTCTGTGATTTAACTTACACAACGGGGATTTATTCGATTTTAACGTGTCGAGAACTTTAGTTTCCAACCGGTGACACAATATATGTTAGATATGCGCTACGAGCTAAAATAACACTAAGCGATTTGTTGGAACATTAACACCGTTTATGTGTTTTAACCTGTTTGTTTGAGACATAATAAAGAACGATGACCCTGGAGGAATAGGTATAACTTTATTAGCTACATTTAACTCGGACATACGTCGAGGCCGAGCTAAACTATATTCCTTTTCCTGGAAATCTGAAACGAAAAACAAAACAAATTGAACTATCTTCAAATTCGGAGCATCTCACGATAGTTTGAAACATAAAATGCGAAAACCATCTGAGACGCTCCGTTCAAAAGTACCTGTTGGAGTGCGAGAATAAAAATAGCGCGTCTGCTCGTGGAACTGGCTTGTGCGTCTTTTTAACACTAACTTCCGATAATCGCCGAGGACGAGCCATAGCATATTCCTCAAAGTTCTCACCTAAAAGTAAATAAAGAAATAGGTATATTTATAAAAAAATTACATGAGTATCATGAAGCGATTTTTCATGCGTTAAACTGCTACCGTTGGCCAAACAGCGTCAAACGGAAGCTTGATTCCGGCCGCTCGAAAAAGTTAAGGCACAGCTTCAATGAGGAGCACGTTGCGGCAGCTTTAGTTAGTTAATCCATATATTTTATGTCAAAAGCTGCCACAACGCGCCGTTGCGCTCCGCAATGTAGCTGCGCCTTTACGCCGAGGGAAAGGAGACTGCGCACCATGGGCCGAGAGATTTTTTTTTATTTCTTCATTGTCGTCAATCAGGAGTAGACCATATTTTACATTTTGTTCTTAATCCTAGTTATACTAGAGGTAATAAAATACATAAGATTGGTGGATCCAACCCAGCAGTGAAGAAGCACCTGGGCAATATAGGTATTTTTAGCAAGCAATCATTCAGAAACAGCGTCTATTGGGCGAAGCGCAATGTCTTGATTTAACATGGAAGACGAGACCTATTTGACGGTGGACGGTAACGACCGGCAGCGGTATGGACTTACGTCTCTCTTTTCTATTTCTGTATAGGTGCGCCGTTCTAAAATTTCTGAAATCGAAAGCGTTACGCGGGTTTGGAGACATTGAACGATAATACCTCCTGTCTGGCCCACAGAAATTTTACGATAAGTATCTCATTCGAAAGGTAGAACATCAACGCTTTAATCATGTTGCTAAAATAATTCATTATATTTGTTTAAACTAATTAAAAAGTACTTAAAAGAAAAAAAATTCTGAACGCACAGAGCTATTGGTCGAAAATGACATCATATATGCGCTACGCTCTGATTGGTTCATACTGCCACAGTAACCGTGCCAGCAATTGTGTGGGAACGACCAACCAATCAGTTCACGCTGCACCTGCAGATGGCCAGCCTCAACGATGAGGAGCTGAACGAAGAAAGAAAGCCCAAGGGAAATCGCAAGCTATTTCTCCTGCGTCAAAAAATTCCGTCCTTTTCAAGAGTTTGGTTGAAGTTTTCTTCTGTGTTGCTTGTAATTCAGTTACCGCGTCACGGCTGAACATAGCATTCATTAAACGCCGCGTCCCAGAGTATATCATAAAGAACTTACGAACGAAATTGACGAATCCAGGTTGAAACAAGAAGAAGACACCGAGTGGTTATAAATCTTACAGCTCCCATGTTAAAGTATAGGACGAACATTTTAAAATGTTTCTCAAAAATTCAAATGAAATTCTTATTGAAAGTCGTTTGTTGTATGACAGAAGAAAAATCCAGAACTGTACAATCTCCTATTGTACAGTTCTGGATTTTTCTTCAATCAAACATTAAACCGCTTTTAATTAGAATTTCATTTGAATTATTTAGAAGCATTTTAAAATGTTTGTCCTATACATTAACATGAGAGCTGTCAGATTCATCACCACTCGGTGTCATCTTCTCTTTTCAACATGCACGGAGAAGAACAAATATACTAGAAAGCATAAATTTTATGCTAAAACCATATTCGATCTATCCAGTCATTTGATTGCATAAACCAGGTTTATGCCTGGGACAGACATACAACGTACAGCGTTGTACTTCTTTAGTCTAGTACGTGTTTTTTGGTACTGGATTAAAGTATTTGACAGTTCGTGCAACGGTCAGCGTTGTATGTCTGTTCCAGGCATTATACATTGATAAGAATAAATCAAATATATGCATTCCAATGCATATTTTGAACATATGCATTGCAATGCATATTTGTATAAATATATATGCATTCCAATGCATAAATCAAATGTTTGCATTACAATACATATATAAAATTAAAATTAGAAAAATTAGGTACAATCATCAATCAATGTGAGCAGATAGTAGAGTATAGAATAAGCGCTTCTATATATAATTGCGATATGTTAGAAGTGCTGTTAAGGTGAATCGCTGCTCCATGTACTTTTTCCAATCTTTTATCTCTCTCACGCAATATAATCTCGCTATTTCAACTTGATAAATCTCGATTGTTAGTGAATAAACCTTGAATCGAACTCCATGATTTAATTTTTAATATCTAGTACAGATTCTGGGTTACATCAATTCTACATGTTGATATAATTGCTGCCGTTGAAAATGCTTCAGTATAAGTACTTAACCCACTCCCTCCATGGTAGTACAGGTGATCCACAACTTTTTGGACGTTCTCATGTTTGACAATGTACAATTTAATCATCAGTTTTCGTTTCAGCAATTTTGCCGGCTCATTTGGTTTGTCCATGTGTTCTTTAGAATCCAACTAACTATTCACAAGCAATGAAATACTTGTTTTAAACAAACGTTTTTCAATTATTTCGATTAACAACAACGACGTAACAACAATTGTTCAAGTACTTCTTCCAAACAAGCAATTTTTGCATCACGAAACCACTTAAAACCTTCTGGGAAGGAAAGCGTTGAGGCAAAAGGTAATGGACTTTCAGGAGACAAAAGAATATTGAATTCGCACAAAATCGTCTAAGCTCCTATAGGGCCTAAAGTATAAAACGCCGGTAACGCAATATGTACGGAAGATAATAACTATCTAAAATGTATTGCATTGCATAAAATATATTGATTCAAGGCATACTTTTTATGCATTGCAGTGATTTATAAGAAATAAAGCGTAGAAAGGGATAAATAATATGCTTCTCAGCATTTTCAATGTTCTCCGTGTAGGTTGGAACTACACGGAGAAAAATAAATATACTATACAGCATAAATTCTACAGAGGACTGAAGCAGGCGTTAGTTCTTGAAGCCTGCTACTTTTGGTGTGGCGCTAGTGACAATTTGAACATTTTAAGCTCGGTTCACAGTGGATTATAATTTCTTATAATATTTCTACTATCAACCTACTAGTATCAGTTATGTAGATAAAACATTATTATACCTGGCTGATAAACAATGAAAAAATACTATCGTTGTGATAATCACTGCAATAAGTACAACACGGAAGACTTTACTCTTGAATCAAATTAACGAAAATTATGCCAACTTCCACCGCGTATATTATGTTTGCTGCCTACAGCCTTCAAGAAATCCGAGTTGTAAAATTAGCACCACACGCAGCACCAAATTTTCGGCTTCACGATTGTTGTTCATGGATGACAGCCGCTTCAGTCCTGTGAAATTCTATGCTAAAACCATATTCGATCTATCCAGTCATTGGAATGAATAAACCAGGTTTATGCATTGATAAGAATAAATCAAATATATGCATTCCAATGTATTTATCAAATTTATGCATTCCTATGCTTACTTTGAATATATGCATTGCAATGCATATTTGTATAAATGTATATGCATTCCAATGCATAAATCAAATGTTTGCACAACAATGCATATTTAAAATTAAAATTAGAAAAAATAATCAAAATTAGTATAGAATTAGAATAGAATTAGTATAGAATAAACGCTTCTATAGTTGCGATATGTTAGAAGTGCTGTTAAGGTGAATCGCTGCTCCATGTATTTTCTCCTATCCCTTTCTCTCGCAATTTAGTTAGTAGGCATAGAAACTGATGCGATTAAATTTTCAATATCTAGTTCAGATTCAGAGTTATATCATTTCTAAATGTTGATGTAATGGCTGCCGTTGAAAATGCTTCAGTCTAAGCCCTTAACACTCTCCTTCCATGGTAGCGCAGATGATCCAGAACTTAATGGACGTTCTCATGTTTGTCAATGTACAATTTAATCATAAGTTTTCGTTTCAGCGATTTCTCCGGCTCATTTGGTTTGTCCATATGTGTTCTTTAGAATTCAACTAACTATTGAAAAACAATGAGATACTTTTGGGTTTAAAACAAAGGTTTTTAAATGAATTCGATTACCAACAACGACGTAACAACAATTGTTCAAGTACTTCTTCCAAAAAAGCAATTTTTACATCACAAAACTACTATAAACCTTCTGGGAAGGAAAGCGTTGAGGCAAAAGGTAATGGACTTCACAAAATGCACTCGCTTTCAGTAGACAGAAGAATATTAAATTTGCACAAAATCGTCTCAGCTCCTAAAGTGCGTAAAGTATAAAACGCCGGTAACGCAATATGCACGGAAAATAATAATTATCTAAAATGTATTGCAATGCATAAAATACACGGAGAAAAACAAATATATTTCAAAGCATAAATTCTATGCTAAACCCATATTCGATCTATCCAGTCATTGGAATGAATAAACAAAGTTTAAACATTGATAATAATACATCAAATATATTCATTTCTATGCATTTAACAAATTTATGCATTGTAATGCATATTTTAAATAAATACATTGTGATGCATATTTGTATAAATATATGCATTCCAATGCATAAATCAAATATATGCATTGCAATGCATATTTATATAAATATATGCCGTCCAATTCATAGATTCAAAAATTCATTATAAAATATCATCCTGACACGAATGTCCAGGAATGCTAAAGCTAATAAATAATAGTAATAAAATAAAATCGAAAAATTTCCACTTCACCCAAAGTTGTGAACTACCCGGACACTTGTTGATGCACTTTGGATGTACAAAAAGGATTTCTTCCCCAACAATCTGCTTCTCACTGAACTGTGATGAGCGAGCTTCAAAGCCTCACCGAACTGCAGCGTTTTTTTTTTGCCACCACCGCAGCGAAATCGCGGCGAAAAAAACTCCGCGGTGAGATTACATGGCGGCTTATGGGAGCGCACAAACCAACGCGATTGAAAAACGCATCGCGATTTCGCTGCGGCAGCAAAAAAAACGCTGCAGTTGGGTGAAGCCTTCAAACAACGAATGCAAACAGAGGCAGAGTGGTGAATTGAATGCCAAGTGCACGCGCTTTCAGGATACAAAAGAAAATGATATAGAATTTGTTTTTGAACCTAGGTTGGAATAAGTTCCAACCTGCGATACCTGAACTTATTGTCAGTGCAAACTTCAATCCGATACGAGTTACAAATTAAACAATACACACTGAAGTTTAAAATACAACAAGCCGACCCAATTTTGCTACCCGATCCAGTTTGGAACTGGATAAAAAACTAATTCGCTATTGAATTTGCACAAGTCTCCTAAAGTATATAACGCCGGTAACGCAAAATGCACGAAAAATAATAATTATCTAAAATGTATTGCAATGCTTAAAATATATTGAATCAATACATACTTTTTATGCATTGCAGCGATTTAAAAGAAATAAAGCGTAGAAAGGAATATAGAATATGCTTTTCAGCATTTTCGATATTCTCCGTGTAGGATGAGCATTTCTAATGTGAAAAATCACGAGAAATCGATTAGAGATGATTTCAGCCATCGCACGATACGGGAAGTTGTCCATTTTGCCCGATTCTCCCCATGATTATACCTCAAACTCATGTCATTTAGTTTTATGCATTGATGTTACCAATATAACCCTCATTTGCCCTGTACTAATTTGAAATTATCCGTAGAATCGAATGAAGATGATACTGCTTTGACCTTCGGAAGTTGTCCATTTTACCCGAATTCCCCTCATACCCCCCCGTATATAACATAGGGTTTTGAGAATTGGACCCATCACTATTATCCTCATTTGCACTGTACCTATGTGAAATTATCCGCAGAATCGAATGAAGATGATACTGCTTTGGTTAGACCTTCGGAAATGGTCCTTTTTACCCGAACACTCCTCATATTTTTGAAGATTTATATAACATACGGTTTGAGTTTTGCCACGTATCGCTCAAACAGCTTTTTGCTGAGCAGACCATCGACAATATTATCGGCTCTCATTGATCCAAGCAGGAAAATATCGCTCCTTCAAGATCGGTGAGAACACTTCATCATCTCCCAACATTTAGAAGGTTCCACAGCTTGTGTTGTGACCTTACCGTATGCGTTCTAATCGTGAATTCCACCTGCACGATATTCTGCTCCTTACAACTGACGGTTCAGTTGTGCCCCAGTTTCTCCTATTTCCGTGCAGGCACAACGGCGACGATAATGGCTACAACGGCGGCGACGACGACGGTGACGATATCATCCATTTAAGTATTTCCCAGCAGATCAGACAGGTAAGTACACTACTTTTACACTTAAACTACACTTTATTCAGTTAAAACACCTTTATTCTTCTGCTACACAAAGTCTACAATACGTTCTTTATTCAACTATTTCATATTAAACATTTATCTTAAAATGGTCGATCTTAATGTTACGAACGTCGGACTTGAACTTACTACAAAAACGATTCCCTTTCTTCAGATAGGTTCGTAAACAACATAAAACATAGAAAAAAAAAAGAGACAAGAAATTTTCAGTGTCGAGTGAGGTTTGCATCTCATTTCCTGAGTGACGTTTGAGTCGACCTATAGACTATTCCACGGAAAAAACTAACCTCAATTTCGACCATGAGAGTGTAAGAGATAGCAATAACCGTCGTGTTCCTTGCCCTTTTTTCTCACACACGAATTTCTGAACACAAGGGCACCAGTATCTGTCAAATCTGAGGAGTGACGTCACTGTGATTTGGACCATATCTCATCCCTTCTTCTCATTCTCCTCATTCTCTTTCTCACCTTGCTCACTCAGATTTAGCTGTCAACAGCTTGTATCACCTGTTCGTGTAACTCATAGCAGAAATTCAAACGGCAACGGCTGTTTTGGTGTTATTAAAAGGCGCAAAATCGGGTGTGTTTTCTTAATTGTCAATTCCCTGGAGTGAAAAAATCAGTAACCATTTTCTTGTATTCTACACAGAGAGGAATTTGATGGTCAATTTTACCATTATTGGGGGTTAGGATGACTATTGCCGCATAGTGATTTTGAACCGACTATGATCATGGTCAAAAATACCATTAAAAATAGTTGATCCAACATTTGCCATAATGTCGGAATAGTCCTCGTTACCATGATCATAGTCAAGAATGCCATGAACGTGGTGAATTCGTCTATTTTCATGGTTATTGTAACCATTATATGCAATAGTCACCTTGACCATGATTTAATTGTCGGTATAACGATAGAATTTTTCTCAGATTAATATTCAGAAAGCAAAATGCTGACGAACAAAAATCTTTCAGATGCATTTCTGAACTCCAAGAGGGGTAAGGAACGTGTATTTCAAATTATAACTGCAACAATCGATAAAAATGACGAAGAAGTACAGGAAATCGTTAAAACCTGGATGAAACAAGTTATGCGCCGTTGGATTCACTGCCGTAGCCGAACTAGATTCATGGAAAGGGAACAGGAGTGACTCGATTGCGATTTCATGGTGAGTAAATTATTCAACTGGTATTGGAAAGAAGGCAAATTTAGCGCCTCTTTAAGCTCAATTGATAAGGATGTAGCTATACGCACTTGCAAATTGAAGATGTCTCCACCATAGTATGGGACCGTCCATTGATGGGACAACTACTGTTTAGCATAGCGTTCACCATAGCCGTGCAGTGTTTGATAAAATGATTAACTCTCTGTCTGTTTTTGTGGTCAATGTGACTCCAGCAAATTTGACACGCTATATCTTTATAGTATCTGAACCGATTTTGGATTTTAGTTTGGGAGATGAAAGAGGCACTCTCAAACTTAAACTTGAGGATGAGTTGGTTTTAAATATGTTGAAAATTATGGTGATATAATAATTTTCTTGGAAGTATCTTTAAAACTAATAATGGGGCATTTTTTTTACCTCTCCATTGTACGATAAAACTCTTACATTCTAAAATTATGGTTCTAAAAATTGTTGGACAGACAAAGGGTTGAGATATTACATAACTGTGTGTGTACTGTGTATATCATAAGCCTTATGCCATTTTTATCATACAAAATTGCAAAACACGTTGCTGATCAATCAACTCCATTTCATCAGGCTGGTTCTTCAAATACACGTCGTGCTACAGAGCAGTGCGAAAGAAGCCGCAGTGGACGAAAACGTCTGCTATTTCAGAATCTTTCAGAAAGCGTCAAGGAGAAGTAGGCATCTATCTAAAGAGCCACTTGAAAGGCATTTGCAATCAGCGGAAAAAGCTGCTCACCACAATTCTCCTTCAGCACCAGCGAAGCTTCTACAATATCTCAGAACAAAAGGTGACAAGTGGGCTTCTGATATGTTACAGAACCTTATGCAAACCGAAAAACTTCACGAGCCTTCAGCAAGAATGTCTCTAATGTTGAAAACGCGGCTTAGCCTCAGTAAACGAAAGTACCAGTGTAACCTGTCCTTTGGTTTCATTGTTTTATTTTGTAAATTTTGTAAATACTCTAAAATTTTGAATTTTGTAATAGTATTAGTTTTATAATTTTGTAAATACATTTCTTATTTTTTATTTTTTACCCTTCTTACATCAAAAGAAGGGTATTAAGATCGCTTGAAAACTCGACTTTTTATCCGAGGCCCACAGGGCCGAGCGTCATATACCATTCGACTCAGCTCGACGAACTGAGCACATGTCTTTGTATATGTATGTATGTGTGTGAGTGTGTGTGTGTGTGTGTGTGTGTGTGTGTGTGTGTGTGTGTGTGTGTATGTGTGTGTGTGCGTTACAAATAATGTCACATCGGTTTCTCAGCCATCTGTGAACCGGTTTCAGTTCTGTTGACGGCAAATGGAAGCTACAACATTTCCATAGAACGCTATTGATTGTTTTTTCATTCGAACATTTCGTTACGAAGATATGAACGAAACAGTACTTGAAGGCCTATTATAAAAGTAATCAAACAGTTTAGTCTCCGATTACATACTGAGCTATTTGTGTACCGATTTTAGTTTTGTTGGTGCCAAATCAAAGATATGATATCTCCAAATAACTGGTCATAATTTCATTATGATTGGATAATTCTTCATGGAGATATAACCAAAACAATACCTGAGAGCACATAATTGTGAAATGACAATATACTCGTTGCAGTGCAAAACCGAACAAGACCAATCACACCAATTGATGCCGCTTGCATTCTATTGTGTCGCATCTGTTGCGTTGTATAGCACATACAGCGGACTAGCCACACTATGCGACTGTATAGAATTAGAGCAGCATCGATTGGCTCGAGTGGTCTGGTTTTGAACTGCAACGAGTATATTCGAAAATTACACAAAGTCTCCATTTACTATTTTCAACGAATATGTACTTATTAAGCATCTTGAATCCATATCGATAATCAAAATTGACGCTTACGATCATACTTGTCCCTCTCCTCAGTGGGAGACAAGAGCGAATATACCACTTCCTCTTCTCTTTTTGTTCATGCAGGAGCGCTGCACGCAGCAGCATACTCACCACACTCTTCCTTTATCTGTAGTTTTTGAAATGAGCTGCGCGTTGAAATTAAATCACTTGCCTCTGAAAGGCACTGGCGAGTAAACTCAGCGCTCTGAAACACACTGCAGTGAATACAGAGAACCGCACCCCAGAGAACTCTGGAGTGCGTTAACTGGTCAGATACACTGATGTTGATTCTCTTAATAAGTAGATTAGTAAGCGCGCTTGTGAATGGTTTGTCGTTCAGGTTCCGGTTTCCATTTTTATTCATTTCGGTTTTGATATGTTCGTTATAACGTATAAATTTGACCTTGGGAATAAAGGATTGCAGATTCTTGTAATGGAGCGTGTACGAAACCATAGGCAATATTATTACCTTTGAAATTACATTATCTTGCATAGGGTAGGCTGCAATTGTTGCGGTACCTTTGAAGCATTAGATTTCTATAGTTGTGAATGGAGACTCCATCAGCAACTATAGGAACCTAACATTCACCCTATACAGGATAAATAGATTAATGTTTAAGGAATGGAAGTGTGGGTATCATGCGTGGTTAAACGCGCCACAACCCTAACCATAATGTATTTCCTGGCGACGACGGATAAAACGCTCTGCGCGTTGCTAAGCATGTGCACAATAGGACGGCTCCATATAAAGCAGTGGCCTTAACTACATACAATATTTGAATTTAAAATTAATACATTGATTAAAAATTTACATATTCTAGGGGAGAGGGGAGTAGTTTTGGACACTTTTTCTTTCAATTTCTCATATATTTTGTGAACGTCGCCAGAGATCCTGAATTCATTCTAGTTGTCATTTGGACATCGAAGCATCATAAGAGTGTGTTAAAGGTGTGCGGTTATGCAATTTTGAGTTGTTAATTTGCATTTCGGAAAAATACATATTTGTCCGGATGTGCCCGTACGTGGGGTAGTTTCGGACAGTCATGGGGCACATTCGTAAAACGAAAATAACTCACACAGATTCATGAAATTTTTAGTTTTCTACCTATTTCTAACCTACAGACCAAGGCTGAGGTCCAATGACAAAACTTATAACTCTAGACTAACATTTGAAAAGAGGAGAAAGCGAAAATGTGAAGAAATCATATTATGTTGGAGCTACAGGCAAGCTACTCTAAACTCGAAAAGTAACATTGTTTCTTTTTATAAAATTGATAAAAAATGGAATTCCTCAGTTCATCTATATGATGCATTGGGTATTTACGTCTGGCCAACACAGTGAATTTTAATATTTTCATAAGCTTAAGCAAGGAGGAAATCACTATGTTTTGTGCCAATATATTCATCAGTTGTGTGATTACCAGTCATCAACTGTACCGACTGTATCGACTTTGTACAAATATAAGCATCTGAATGTGCCCGAGTGCGACCGTAATGTGTAATGCGTAATGTAAAATCTTTGCTTTTTGGCGCTATACGGTATACCGACTGCCTGCTTTACGAGTTAACGAATGTACCCAGATAGAACCAATGGTGTCAGAAATGTTTTTGCATGGTGTGCCCGGAGTGAATCGCCCCTAGAGCCTTAAATAATAATTTGATATTATTTAGTCAAGCCTGTTTTATTTGACATGTATCCACTGTTCATTTAGCGTGTAAACAACAAACAAAAATAAGTCGCTAACTCTCGCAAATTTAATGACAGGAGAGCCAGAGTATTCAGAGACTCAGTCAGTAGGGGTATTTCTACGGCGAACACTAGTGTTAAGCTCCGAACGCAAGGGACCCGAAGCGGAACGATAACCATGCAAAAATACCCGATTCAAATGAATTTGCTTGCCGGTTAGAAAATTATTAATCTTCATATATAAACCGGTTAGCCATTTTGGCGTCATTTGAAACGTCGTAATCAGAGGTTTGGAAAAATTGCATAAAAGAAGAACTATTTACTCCTCAAATAGTTTGTTTTTGAAACTGTTTGGGTGAGAAATGTTGAATCTACTCTCTTTTAATATCGCAGTGCCACGGATGGCAAGAATTATAAATACCCATTTGAATCTGATCGCGAAGCAAGACACATTTCTCTGATATGACCGCAGATTGTATATAGCAAGACCAAAAAATGATCTGCAAAATTTTGAAGCAATAGAGTACGTGTCCCTTGACTCAGCCTATTATGCAACCATCGATTACATTTTTGATTATAACTCTTAAAGTTTTCAAGCTGAGATTCAACTAGCTCTACACTTGCTAAGATAAGTTTGATAAGACATTTGGTAGTATGTATCACGAAAAATCTGTTTTATAAAGTTAGAAACTTTGAAGGGATATGGATTAAATGTCGGTCTACAGGCACCTAATTGGGTCTATTCTTGGATGCAGCTTCGAAAATTACACGGAAGTGAACAACTTCCGATGATTAATATTGTCTCAATTGCTTTGGATTACATCGGTCATCCTAAAAACAACATGATTCGGTTGATTATTGCTATATTAATGACACATTTTGTACAAATGAAGGAGCTAAGCTAACATTACATCCCGTTACCCTAATATAAGTAGGAATTCCCCCGTTGCGTAATATGTTAAGATGTAGGCCATCTTTAATAACAGTTCTTTTTAGATTTGATTGACGCATTGGTTGGACGTAGTTCCGAAATCTAGTGGAACTTATTAGTTTGTAGTTGCTAGCCAATTGAAAAGTTTTAGTGAATCCTCTTTTATCAAGAAAACCGTTGTTATAAGTAAGCCTAATCCAACCGACTAAATTTGTATTCTAGTATCGTGAAATTGTCTAAAGAAATCCATGGTGGTTGAGCCCAGTGAGATTTTTCTGTAAATTATATGGAATGAAGCCTAACCACAAAAAGAAAATTAGTTCTTAGCTGAATAGGCTTAAATGTTTGCTAACAAAAACCAATAACACAATAAAAACACACAATAACTCTGTTTGAGGTTCTGGTAACTATTCGTCACATGAAAGACCAAAGTGAAAAAAACGAGATTGTAATATGGTGTTCTTTTTTACTTGAATGACCTAATATCCTTTAAGCGAAGGTGTTACGTCCAGGTAGATGTAGGAGATCGCGTACGCCGCCAAAGACTCGCCAGCTTGTAGCTATGTCTCGTCTGCGGGTAAGTGATATTCCCCAACGCATCACGGGCCATCGGAAGTCGCCACTCTTCCGAGGTGTGTATACCGGTCACCAATTACCGGATCCATCCCGAATTCGGCCACTGACAGCATCATTAGCATCGAGATGTACTACATGGCTGCAGAACACCACGAAGCACAAGGATAGATCTTATCATATTATTTATAAATAGTAAGCCACATAGAACAAAGATAACTGAGCGAGAATACGAATAAATGGGGCAATAAGAACGAAACCGAGTCTGGACATCTTTTTCTGACGTCTTGTTGGGATGCAACTGTCAAAGCGAGCAAAAGCTATGGAATTTGACAGATCTATACTCGACAGAATTTCAAATCGAAACAAAGGAACGCCAGTGCCATTCTTCATTTATATCTTAATAAATCTATTATTATAACAAATTGAGTTTAAACATGTAAACATTTTCTTCCGCTGAATGAGATGTAGTTATTGATACTTTCTTCAACGGTTTCTAGATATGATGATTTTGCAATAACGCCCATTTTAAATTTAAGTCTAGAGTTTATCATTCTATTTCATGCAAGCTGAACCAAATGAATGAAAATTTAATAGAACTGGCGCTTTTTTTTTAATATAATTTTTGTTATATTTTCGTTTGTGTGTTATTTCTGCAAAATAAAACGTAGGTGTGTGTTTTAAATTTAATCCTCGGATCGTCAGTGTCTACCATGGCTTTTTTTTCTGTGTTGAAGCATGTCATAGACATTTATCTTCAAACTACACCGTGTCCTGTCAGTTTGAACGTAGTTTTCTCGTTCATAATCTGATATTAACTTCTTGTGCATAATGTAGCACTAAGAATAACTGAAACAGCCTCCATTCTTGAATAAGAAGGGGTTCTATCTTCTATCAGAACCTGCTGCCTATCGGAATAATACAAATTTGTGTTTCGGTTGTCTGGATTGTTCTCATGTTTGGTTGAAATTTTTGTTTCATTTGTATGAGAGCACCTACCCCCAGTCAAAGAAGGGGTCTCGAACCACCACAGAAAATAAATCTTCCTTCAAAAACCCCCACATGCCAAATTTAGTTCAATTTGTATGATAGCCTCCTTCCCCCTTTTAGAGAAGAGAGGGGTCTCAAATCACCATAGAAAAAAATTTCGCCTCCAGAAAACCCCACATGCCCAATTTGGTTTCAATAACTTGATTCGTTCTTGAATTATGCAGAAATTTGTGTTTCATTTGTATGGGAGTCTCCCCTTTCAGAGAAGGGAGGGGTCTCTTACCTATCATAAGAAAATTCTGCATTCCCAAAAAACCCCAAGACGAAACATGTGGTAAGGCATTGAACAGTTTAGAATGTGCCCCATCAACACCCGAAACGAATAACTACTAAAGAAATAAGCCTTTTGTTCCTCCATTATTATCTTATTATTACGTTTTTTCTTTGTATATCGGTTAACAACTTAGGTGGAGTAGTTATACATCTAAGTCATTCACAAAGGAATTGAAAAAATCCTCACAACTTTGGACTCATAAGTTTGGAAACATGCATAAAAAAGGGCACTGAAGATTTTCTAAAGATTTGGCTCTGCAGAGCGGTCTCTCAAGAGGACACCAGCGAGAACTAGGTAGGTGCGCTCGAGAGCACAATTCGTTCATTTCACTCGAGAGCGTGCTCTCAAATTTTCACCACAAATGCTCTCAAGAGACTCCCTCTCACGCTTGCCTTGTTTTGCACGCATCGTAAGCGTGGTGATTTGCTCGCCAGTGTGGCAACTGGTTCATCCCCAGAGGAGGCAAGAAATATGCATGTGAGAGGCGCACTTGGGTGAAATGCCATGTATGCTTACGATTGTCTAATAATTCATGCTATGGACTGATTATATGAAATTTCTAATATTTATGTAATTTCCCCTTTTATATAAATAACATACACAGGTCATTAAAGACTATTAATGGAAATATTTTAATTTTTGTTCAATCCTGAACAATACGTTCAGGATTGACAAAAAGTTCATTTTATCAACTGAATGTATGGCATATTGAATATTTCTGAATCTTCTTGGAATTTCTGATGAAAATATTTATCCACTACAATATTGCCCACATTTGAGTTTGTAATTCTGGTGAAATGTAAGAAGGGTTCAGTCTCACCATCGGTGGATTAATGCGGGTTTTTATTCTTCTACTAGCTGACCCAGCAGACGTTGTCCTGCATACAATTAAAATACTTATTGAAAAGGAAGCTTGAATCGCAAGCTTATAGTTGTTAGATGGTATTTGATCTAGAGTAGTCTTGAACATTTAATTCAACCCATTGGATTCATGAAGCATCGCTTGCAATTGTTATACACTGATAGGCAAAATAAAGTACCCACCTCATCGTTTTTTCAATTTCTCTCATTTACTTGGTTCAAATTAGAGTAAACACACTGTATTTTTTTTATTATCCTATTTTTTATATTCTTTTTAAGTTTCACTTATGGAATACTGCAAAAAAAGGAGTTTTACTTAAAGAAAAAAAAATCAATTTGTGTTGTAAAAAAAAACAGTGACAAAATAAAGTGCCAACTTCATTTTGGCTACAGAAAACATAAATTAAATAAAATAAGAGCATTTCAATAATTGATGTGTCCTCCTTTGGCCTTCAGGACCTCCTGCAGGCGCTTCGACATGCTCTCGACCAGGTTATTTAGGTGCTGTGGATCTAGCTCTTCCCAGGCGCGCTCCAGGGCTTCAAAATAGTTATTTTTATTGGTAACACAAGTTTAGTCAACCCTGGCATCGAGAATCGCCCACAAATTCTCGATGGGATTAAGGTCCGGGCTTTGTGGAGGCCATTCCAGCGGTTTGATCCGACAAGACCGGAAGAAAGACTTGGACTTCTTGGCAGTATGCTTTGGGTCATTGTCCTACTGGAATACGAACTTCTCTTCAAGGCCCGTCTGGATCAGCAAAACCTCCAGATTTTCTCGCAGGATGTTGATGTAAGAATTTGCCGTCATTATCCCGTCGATTTTCACAATGCTTGCCACTCCACCCCACGAAAAACACCCCCAGACCATCACATTTCCTCCTCCATGCTTCATCGTGCCTTGGATGTGGCGCTCCTGAAGCTTCTCTCCCGATCTGCACCAAACACGAACCCGCCGCTTTCGGTTAAACAGCTCAAATTTTGATTCATCCGACCAGAGAACCATTTTCCAGAACTCTAGGGGCTTATCAGCATGCTCCTCCGTTTGGCTTTGTTTGCCTAGCTGATAAATGGGCACTTCCGGGCAAGTTTGCTATTCAACCCCTGTGCTACGAGACTGCGACGAACAGTTCGAGTGGAAACCGATAACTGAAGGGTTTCCTGGATCTCGCGGACAGTTACCTTTGGGTTCTTCTTGACTTCGCGCATGATCTTGGTGTCCGTTCTCGCATCCATTTTCCGCTTCCTGCCTCTGCCAGGGCGATCCACCACTGATCCAAACGTTTTAAGCTTCAGAAGAATTTTGCCAACCGCTGCCTTACTGATACTGTACTTCTTAGCGAAAGCCCGGTGCGATTCACCGTTTTGCACATCACGAACGACCAATTTTCGGATACACAAGGGAATTGCTTTCGAATGCACTGCGTTCTCCATTTTTTTTTCAATTGAATCAAATGCGATCACGTATTCAAATGCACCAGGTTGAGCCGTTTGCTTCAAAACATGTCAAAATATCAAAACATAAACAATCGAGGGGTCTTCCAATGGAAACTTATCGAAAACATCGCCCACTTAGCGATTTTTGAAGTGGGCACTTTATTTTGTCACTGTTTTTTTTTCAACACGAATTGATTTTATTTTTCTTTAAGTAAAAGTCCTTTTTTTCAGTATTTCATAAGTGAAACTTAAAAAGAATATAAAAAATAAGATAATAAAAAAAAGCTACACTGTGATTACTTTAATTTGAACCAAGTATATGAGAGAAATTTAAAAAAAAGAAGAGGTGGGCACTTTATTTTGCCTATCAGTGTATAATATCCCGCATGGTGGAATAATGTTGCTGAGTTTATCTCCCTTGAAATAAATCTGTAGAAATTGATGGTCTGCGTCCGTCGGTGGCAACATTGAACTCGCTTTTTTGGTAAATTTGACCTGTTTCGTAGACAGTTTCAAAAAAAAACTTTAAAATATTATTATGTGCGTTGCATTAAACGAAGTCATTTGAAAACAATCATTATAACTCTGGATGTTCTGCAGAAAATGTTTAGAACCACTTCCTGATCCAGACACCAATGAGCGCAAAGGCTCTGGTGTTTCATTTGGGAACTTCAATGCATTGAAATGATAACAAACTACACTCATTAATCCAATGGCGACTGATGTTTTCGCATAGTAATCAACCAAAGGCAGCACGTTAAAAAATCTTCACTTGTTTTGTGTGAGGTGTAGTGAATATACTCGATTCCTTCCAAAAAATTGTGATGGTCGGTAGTTTTCCCCGTTTTTTTTTTTGTTTTTTGTGCTTCGCTCCCGTACCCAGAGAAAAAGTTAATATCAGCTTAGTTGTGTTGGTTTAAATTAAGTGATTAAATTAGAGTATATTTCTGCTCTGTCGCGAGTGACTTGATGGTTATAAGCAGTTTAGAAGTTTTTTTAGAGTGGCCTCATAACGGGGGATATTGATTGTTGGCAGTGTGTGGAGAGAGAAAAAAGAAAACCAGTGCAATGTAGAAAACGGCCATTTGCTGGTCAGCAGCAAAGAATGAAGCTAACGCACATGCGCGCGTGTGTGGTTGGCATATAATTTCAGATGCACTCACCACTTGGTGTAATGTGGAGAGCTGTGAAGGTTGTTTTCTTTCGTTGCACAATTATTATGATTTTTCAAGTTCAATTTCTTTTCGGAAGTGTTTTTTACCTGTAATTTTTATTTTATTGCATTTGTGCGCGAAGTACTAATTGGAAAAGGATGATGTGAAAATATTAGCCGATAAGCGGAGTGCTACTTCTGTAGAGACATAAATGCATTCTTTAGCATCACAGGGAAGTCGTCCAAATGAAGACTGAACATCAGCAACAATATCCGGTGAGATCTATCTGAATTTGAACGATGTTACTAAATATGTGCCATCCTCAAAACAATAAGATTTCAGGATGGAAGTGTATGCACAGTTCCTATATCCATTTGATGTTTGTACTGTGTTTTTGCGGGGCTTGTTGTAAGTGAAAGTGACCCCGGAATGGACGTGAATAACTGGAACTCAACATAGCTATCACCTTCCAACTCCCGGGCTGAAAATGTTTGTCGAGTCGACAACAGTTCGTTAAACTGCAAACATTTTTCTTCCATAAAATCACTGCCGGACGGTGGGCGTTGGATTGTATATATACACACACAGTCATCAACCATAGGCAGCACGTTGAAGATTTTGTGGAATATAGGTTTGGCTTCGTTATCGATTTTTAAGGGGGGGGGGGAAGATTGCTACCAGATCTTTCTGATACTTGCCGATTACGCTTGTTTCTTTCTTTAACGCTTGTATTTTGAGCTGCTCTTTCTTCTTCACTCAACATCATTCGAGCCCGTGAGATCCGTTGTCGATCCAATTCATTTTGAGTTGCACGCTGATCGTCGCTTTGTCTCATTCAAGAGTTTGCTGAGCTTGTAGCCGACCGATATAATTCTGTCTAGTTGGAGGCATTGTACAACAATACTAATTGAAATGAACTGAAATCGCAACTTAATTAGTTTCTTTTTAATTTTTAGTAATATCCTCGTTTTCACCTTCCTGATGCACTATTTATCTCACGGCGAACGATACTAATGTAACCAAAAACATAATTACACATTTATCAGTTCAATACATTAGACAATAACTAATACCTTAATTTTCCATTGACCTTCACTCCAATTCTTGACCAACAATAGAATAAGGCCTATCAGCATTTGTAAACATACACTTCTGAGCCTTTTTTCTTGCAAACCATAGGCTACACACGCAAATCTGTAGCATCATCGTGTAGAGAAACTTTTCCCTACATGATTATGGTATTGGTTTGCGTGGGTTGGCCTATGGTTTAAGAGAAAACGGGCTCAGAAATGTTTGTTTACAAATGTTGATAGGCCCTATTCTATTGTTGATCGAGAACTTACATCTCCCTTCGAAGTGTCACCAATACAAACGTTCCAGTTTATACGTGCATCTACACGCTATTAATCGTTTCCACTGAAGTTACTTTTTACACAGGAATGAGTGCGATGTAAATAATTACTACCGATGTAAATAATTAAAACCGAGCAAATTCCTGAATCCGCGTAAAAACCCGCAATTTACAAAACCTTCGTAAAAAGCGAGAAATGAAAACCGCGTATTTTGTTCGCATATTACGTCAAATTCCGACAACCCCGGAAAAATTGCGAAATAAGCGACTCTAGTGTATTATAATTTTTTGTATAGTCACTAGATTTATAGTCTGGCGGATACAACGACGGGAGCCAATTTGAACTGTCAGTTGGCGGAGCCAATCTAGCATATCTCGAGTAATTCATGTTAAGGGCCTAAAAGCCATTTCTGAACGATGACTTTAAACGTTGATTTCTCACGAATCACGAGAATCCCACTATATCCTACTACTCCATATGGTAGAACTAACATTCTTCAACCAAATGCTGCTTTTGTTTCAAGAGAGTGATTGTAGATTCAAGAGAAATCGATATTTAAAGTCATTATTTACAAATGGCTTTTAGGCCATGAACATGAATTACTCGAGATATGCTCGATTGGCTCCGCCAAGTGACAGTTCAAATTGGCTCCCGTCGTTGTATCCGCCAGACTATGAATCTAGTGACTATAATTTTTTGTATATCTTTTCAAAAGGTGCTGAGTAACAAAATTAAAGTGATTCTCTCCTCTCTCGTTCTATTTTTTATGTTAATTAAAAAGCCATTTGAATAGTTTTCAACGGTTCTCTTTACAAATCGAAATATGGTCTTGCTGTCTAGCATATTAAGATATTCCCATACAAAACCACATTTTGGTTTTGATGATTTTTTTTTTCATTCTACATAAAAAAAATTCTAATTTTTTCTTCATATAAACCTGTTGGAAACCAAAGCACATCAAACAAAAAAGAAATCAAGTAAATCCATCGTGTCGTTCTTGAGTTATGCTGTCACGAACGGACAGTATTTCATTTTTAAATATGTTTATAGCTAGATATAGATATAGATATAGATAGATAGATAGATAGATATAGAGAGATAGATTTTGTTAAGCAGTAAATTTTTGAAAAGGAATAATCAGAGTTAACTTAAATGGATTAAAATATATAATCGTAAATTATCACTCATTTCCTATCCTAGACCTCCCTATTCCTTCATTTACTATAGCAACCGTTACGCGAAATTGAGGGCGCTCCCACAGTCGATCCTTACTGTTGATGAGATGGCTCCCACACTAGCATACGGAGTCAGCCGATATAAGCAGCTGTCATCGCCGGGCTCAGGAGCTGGTAAGGTAAAAGTATCTAAACCAAAAACAGTCGTGTTGAGTTGAGTGCGCAATTTCACCACAAACGGTTTTTTCTTTACGTGCAGGAAAAGTTTCCACAGTTCATGAGTGTTTGCACGATTCTTGTGTACGGTGTCTGGTACAGAGTGAAGTGGAGAATATAGAACATTAAGCGGGCAACAGCCTAGGTGTCCATGATTCCTTTCATTTTTCACAATAACTCTCAATATGGTAAAATAATTTTTGCTTCTTTCGATTACTCTCGATTTCATCCGATTCGATCGGATTTCATCCGATGATTAGAATCACGAGTTTGAAGATTTTTTTTGATCGTGTACGTGCAGTTAGATGATGATGTGAACTACCATCTAATGTAGCGAGGCAGCTGCCTATAGCACTGGAGAACTGTTTTAATTAAACGATTTGATCAAGGTTGTGCTATGCTAAATATTTCATCGTGTTCCTGTATGAATGGTCAAAAACGTATTGTGGGCCCTTAAGCAAATACACTAATGCGCAACCCAAAGCTACAGGGGCTTAGAGAGAATTTTCTTCCAGAAACAAGTTCGAAGAAACCACACAAAACCAAGCCCTGGCCTATTAAAAAGTCACTAGATGGGGAGAAGAGCCCTCCGTTTATTCACGAAATGTTAGTTACAGGAAGTTGGTAGTCCAACTCTTCTTATCCTAACCGCTTCATTCAGGTGCTCTGATGATCCTTCTTTTATCCCAACATATGGTGTTATATTAATACTAGTTGACCTGTCGTGGCTAGCCACGATCAAAAATCATTGAAAATGTAAATTAACCATCCTTGCACAACTCAGGACTGATGTTATGTTAAACCTGGAACAGACATACAACGTACAGCGTTGTACTCCTTTAGTCTAGTACGTGTTTTTTAGTACTGGATTAAAGTATTTGACAGTAAGTTCAACGCTGTACGTTGTATGTCTGTCCCAGGCATTATTGTCTGAGGGCCTGTCAATGGCGGACTATTTCAGCGAACCGTTTTAAGTGCATGAAAGATCATAGGTGAAGGTAACATTACGTACTCATAATGCACAATAACAGTGATTGCAGAAAACTACGATTGCATTATCCCGGGCAGACGCTTGCCGTCCAACTCGCTAACGCTCGTCAGACCATTAATAAAAAAACATCCTCTGTTTGCATTAAACCGGGCAAACGCTTACATCAATCGTTTGCTAAGAATCGAATCGACGCAATCCTTAAACTTCGGAATTCGGAGACTTTGGTGGCATTCTGCCACCTCAGTTCCACCTCAGGCTTTGCCGCATACCAACTTAAATTAAACTAACATTTTTATTTTTACACTATTTTCAGCCACATAACAATGAAAAAATGTACCGTTTTCAAATGTTTTTAATGCCGATAATCAAATAAATCAGAAAATACAATTTCATCTATGATAAAAATATTTTTGAAATATCGATATATACCGAAAAACGTCATATTAAACAATTAACGCCTTGAACTGGTTGCAGCAAATTTGATGTAAAAAACAATACCACAGCCATTCAAGCTTAAATCTCGACTTAACATAATTGCACGTCAAAACATCGTGTCAATATCGGGTGGCATGTGGCGAACAACGGAGTGATATTTTGACATGCTTGCAGATGCCGCAACTTCACCACATCAGTGGGCACATCGACTAAGTGAACTACGTAGCGTTAGTGAAGCAACAGTTGCTTACGCTAGCGCTTGCTAGCGATTTGAAAATTTACACAAAGTTATCGATTAATTTTGCTCTTGCTTAAACGTCTGTCTGTGACAATACCATTTTTGCTGTGTATTGATAAAAAATGGGACACGCAAATTAAAGAAAATTCAATTCGCTTATTGAACCAAAGAAAATATATTTACTTTTAGATTTAAGGAGTGTATCGAAAAGTAGTTATAAACATTCGATGCGTTATTACGCATAAACTACTGTATATATTTTTAGCGTGTAAGCGCCATTTGCTTTGTTTACATGTCAAAAATGATTATTTGGTTCATTCATTTCCGTTGATAAAGTTGTATTCAAAATGTCGCGAATTGAATTTGAGACTAAAAAGAAAATTTTGCACACTTGGTGCACCGAAAAGGGTGTTACTTACAACCAGATTGCGAAAAGAGTAAATGTTCACCCGGCAAGTGTAAAACGCATCATCGAAAAGTTTGGTAAGGAGTGCTCCCTCAAGGATTTACCAAGAAGTGGCCGGAAACCCGGCTCCAGCAACCCCGATTTGGACCAAAAAGTTGTGGATTATATTCAACGGAACAAATCTGCCTCTACTCGCGATCTAGCCAAGAAGTTCAGGACCAGCATCGGAATGATTCAACGAATCAAGCGCAGGAATGACTTGAAGACGTACAAAAAGCAGAAAGTGCCCAAACAAACTCCGGAACAAAAGTCTCGTGCCAAAACCAGGGCTCGAAAGCTGTACAGCTGCATTTTGGACAATGTCGACCAGTGCATTTTGATGGATGACGAAACATACGTTAAAGAAGATTCAAGAACGCTACCGGGGCCGCAGTTTTATACTAAATCTGTTGGGGAACGTGTGCCAACCGCAGATACGACTGTTGCGATGGAGAAATTCGGTCAGAAGGTGCTCATTTGGCAAGCTATTTGCACATGTGGCTTGCGTTCTTCAATTTTCTATACAAAAGGAACTATAAATGCTGAGATTTATCAAAAGGAATGTTTGAAGAACAGGTTGCTACCATTGTATAGAAAGCACCAGTCCCCTCCTCTCTTCTGGCCAGATTTGGCATCGGCACATTACGCCAAATCCACTCTACAGTGGCTGACGGAGAATAACATCAAGTTCGTACAAAAAGACATCAACCCACCAAACTGTCCCCAGTTGCGACCGATCGAACGCTATTGGGCAATAGTCAAGCGTATATATAAGAAGGATGGTACAGTGTCCCAAAACATGACCGATTTTAAGAAAAATTGGGCAGCGGCATCCAGGAAGTGCACAAAGGTCACTGTGCAGAATTTGATGGCAGGTGTCAAATCAAAGGTACGGGCATTCTACAGAAATGAACATGATGACTAGTTTTTCCGTTTTGATCTTTGGTAAACATGTTAAGCTATAATAAACTGAAATAGTATGTTAATTTTAACCATGTTTTCATGCCTATTTTATTATTTGGAAGTTTATAACTACTTTTCGATACACTCCTTTTTATAATCATATGCTTATTAATACTGTTTTTATTATTTCATCACATTTTAAAAAATTAAAGGAATAACCCAGAGTTTACTTCTAACACAGAGCGCTGATTGTATTTCCCTGCCCTTCGGTTCAGAAAGGGGTATGGGCGCGTTCTGTCGAGTCGGTCACGGCAGATTTCATGTGTGAATCGGCTGCCCCATCAACGTTCAAAAGTGCCTGAACCAAATGGACAGCTTGTAATGATCACTTGCAGATGCGATGGGGGATCATTGCCCTGTTATTCCCAAATAAGGCACGTTGTGAAACGTTTCTTGTATTCTATAACCAAACATGATGGAATTGAGTAAACGAGCGAAAACTCAACGGGAATGATCTTTCATATGCATCCGTCGAACCATTCTGAACGGCCGTTGTGAGAATATCACCATGAAAATCTCACATGCGCATAGCGTGTTACCAATCATTAATCCCTTTTCCTTTCTATTCTCTTCCCTATTCTATGGCCACGAGCAATATTATATTGTCATCCTAAAGTCAACTCTTCAAATGCAGTAACACCGAGACAACACAGAGCAATCAAGAACGGTATAAACCCTAACCAATTTTACTTTCAGACAAATTTCCTAACACAAGGTAAGCAATCAAATGACCATTACAAAATATACTGAATATCATCTTATCGACATAATATATAACGGGAAAAGGG
Organism: Aedes japonicus; assembly: GCA_034211315.2. Classification (NCBI taxonomy): domain Eukaryota; kingdom Metazoa; phylum Arthropoda; class Insecta; order Diptera; family Culicidae; genus Aedes; species Aedes japonicus. The sequence goes on along the minus strand of JASCZW010001558.1, from coordinate 177,873 downwards.
AGGGACCATCAGGGCACCCAAGTGAAACGATTTGGATAGGGAGCATGGGACTGCCTCCTCCCTATTGTTAACATTTCGTGGAACGAGGGCGGGCTCTTCGACCCCATCTATTGGGTTTATTCTGTCAATCGAGGGCTCGACTCTAATGCTGTATGTGTGAACTTGCTTTTGGAAGGAGATTCTCTTCCCTTTATTCGCGGGTTTCGCGTAAGTGTCTCTGCTTACGGGCCCGCCCAAACGTTTTTGGCCCTTCATACAGGAGCTTGAAGATCACAAACAACAGTAGAATCCTGATCAAATCGTTTTTCAGATTATTCCACTGCTATGGAAAGTTACCTTGCTACAATAGATGGTAGTATCTCATCATCATCATCAACACAGAGCGCTGATTGTATTTTGTTTAAAGGTTCTGACTTCAACTATTACATGTTATTGCTCCCTGGATCCAGCTGAATACAAGTTTGAAAACATTATACAAAACAGGCTACCCCTTTGCCCGTTTCAAACTACATGCACTTTTTGTACTTATTTCCTTTAAATAATATAGATATTATATTACATGCACCTCATTATATTTCATTGAATTAAAATATTTAAATACTGGGAGGAGATGGTGCATCAGGGCATCATTGAAGTTGCAATTGAACAATGGAGTGAACAGCCAACCGGAGTCTAGGAGGAGATGGAATGATTGGAACATTCTACTCCAACAGTTGTAATGAATTTGACGCGCCTTTCTCATACAAACCATCTAGTGGAAAGCATAATTGAATTGCGTATTTTGCTATTTGTTTCATCGGATCATATTGTTGGAAGAAGATTCATATTCCCGCAGGTTTCGCGTAAGTGTCTATGCTTACGGACCTGCCCAACCCATTATGTTGAATTTAGAACGGTAACAAAGCATGATCTTTCGATTAAGTGGAACCGCATGCAGGGAAACATCCACGCTAGGATGGTGGCTTCTTACAAACATGCATACATATATAGATATTGTTATTATAATTTTAGCTATCCTCTGAAATATAATCAAATTATTCTAATTATTAGCATTATTATGAATACAATAATTTTTTGTTTAATCATGTGATGGTATTTCTCATTAACAAATAATTTTATTGCTATGTTTGTGTTATCATAAAATTTTATGTTTGTGGGCTATGTTTGTGAATTTTCATAAAATATCAATGAGAAGTGAAAATGATTTTATCCCAGTGTAATGATGATGTTTACTTTCCCGATTTTCATGGCTACCGCTGTCACTTCTATGCCAACTGAATTTTGTTTGCTGCAATGAATGAAGTCGACTCTATGTGCGGGTCAAACATCTGCTGTCACTGTTGTTTTGATTATCAATCGGTATGCATGAATTTCATGTGATGAAATCTGAATATCATCTCTTGTGATGATTTTTCATTATTAAGTGATTTTGAATCCTAATCCAAACATGGAACAACCAGGGCCGTCCCAGAGCAATGGATGCTAGCAATGTTGTGCAAGAATACCCTGGACTGGACTGAGCTTGCATTTTTCCGATCCCGACGGGTAATTGATATTCATTGTGGTTGATTGAATTTCATTTCTGATATTTTGAAATTCGTTTTGAAAATGAACTTGTTTACATAAATGAATATCAAAGCATTTTGAAAATTGAACGTTCATTCTTCTGGTTACGTTTGTTGTCATGAGTTATCATTTGATTTTCGCATGAAACTTATAGGTAGTCAATGTTATGTTGCCTGAAAATCCACGCTTTTGAGATTTAATGAGCATGACTTTTATCAAGACTGATGTTATCATGATACTGAGATGATTTAGATGATGAATACTGAGATGATTTAAATTATTATAATCAATCTAATTTTACTGTTATTGATGAATTTGATTGTAATGATCAAGGTCTAATGACAATTGCGATTATCATGGCGATTATGATAGTAAATATTTTTTTCTGAAAATGATTTTAGTTGTTATATTATTTAGATTATATTGGATTTTATATTTTAATTTTTATTTTTGGATATTTGAAATATTAGGATGATTATAATTGTTTTGATAATATTGATAATTTTGTTGATTTTTATGATACTTTGGATCAATGTTTTTACTATTCAAATAATTTTGATAATGTAAATATTCAGTGATCTCTAAGATTACCATCAACATATTGATTTACTAATGATGAGTTCTAATGTTGTAGTAATGTGAAAATTATTATGATTATGATTTTATCGTTATGATAATGGTGATTCTCATTGGTTTATTATTTACAATATGCTTATTATTTTATTTATTTATTTTCTTATTATCATTTAGCTTACTTTGGTTGTAGTAAGAAAAATGATTATGCATATTTTGAAATCGATAATTATTTATATGATATAATTTTTATTTTAAAAATCCATACGATTACTATTCTGATGATCAAATGATTTTGATAAAGTTATGATAATCCATTTGCATCCATTCATTAAGATTATTGTTGCATGACTCATATTTGATTTGGTGCAAGTCAAATATCCTGTCAAAATTAAGGCGTGATGGACATTGATTGCCATAGCCCCTGATCCCAGTTAGGCTCGACTTGTTTTATAAAGTCTAATACCCTACCAGGATCGTTTTGCCAAATTTCGGAGGGCTCTAGTAACCCCTTTCCAAATATTGACATCCTTTGATTGAATAATGCTCCACAATTGCAGAGTATATGTTCTGCAGTTTCAGTTTCAAATAGGCAAAAACGGCATTCGGTAGAATGAATTCTTCCAATTTTGTTTAGGTGATACATACTCGGGCAGTGACCAGTTAACAGACCAGTAGGTCTTTTTTACTAAGATTTAGTAAGATCCGGGCTTTTACAGCACTTGGTCTTATAAATCTAGTGGCTTGTATGCATGTATCCGTGGCATTCCAGTTTGATTCTACCATGGACATTTCCCAATTTTTTATTTCAGTCGTCAGACCGCACTCTGGGACTCCACAAAATGGTTCCGGACCAATTAAATTTGATGATGAACCTTCTCTTGCTAGGCTGTCAGCTTTTTCTTTTCCTTCAATACCACAATGGCCGGGCACCCAGTATAAAGTAACTTCGTTCATACTGGCCAATTGTCCTAAAGAAAGAATGCATTCCCACACTAGCTTAGATTTACATGTGAAAGCTTTAAGCGCATTGAGAGCTGCTTGACTTTCGGAAAAAATGCAGATCTTTGCAAATCTGTATTTCCTTGTTAAACAAATATTCACACATTCAATAACGGCATGATTTTCTGCTTGAAATACCGTTGGACTATGTTCCATTGGTATAGCTTTCCTGATTCCAGGGCCATAAACCCCGGCTCCAGTATTTTCTCCCATTTTCGACCCATCCGCGTAAAACACAATGGAGCCTTGACGCAAACTAGGTCCACCAGACTCCCATACATAGCGCCTTGATTTAACCACCTTAAGGGAACGTTCATTAATTACGTCACGCAAAAATTGACTTTTTTTAAACCCCCCTTCCCCCCTTGTCACGTTTTTTGTATGGACAACCAAATTTTTTTGTATGGATCGTCACGTTTTTCCAAACCCCCCCTCCCCCCTTACTGCGTGACATAATTAATGAACCTTCCCTTAAAGGGAACGTCATAGTTTGTCTTTGTTGTCATCCAGTCTTCTATTGTTTTAACATCTGAGTTTAACTTGAAAATCTTAAGGATCTTTACCAGATCTTTCTACCAGATCACCATCTAAAATCTTATTGAATCTTTTGAATTGCAGGGCACTTTTAACTGCCTGCTGCTTTACAAATTGATGTAAAGGTAACATGTTCAGAAGGGCATCCAAAGCAACAGATGGTGTACTTTTCATTGCTCCAGTTATTGATACACAGGCAAGTCTCTTTAGTTTGCCTAGCTTCACTTGGGTGGTTACCTCATTAAGTTTAGGCCACCATATAAGCGAAGCATATGTGATTTTCGGACGAACTATTGCAGAATAAATTCAACAGACAGTTTTTGGTCGAAGTCCCCAAGTTTTACCCACTGCTTTACAACAAACCCATAGGGCGTTTGTACCCTTAGTAGTAACCTTGTCAAGATGTGAGTTCCAATGCATTTTTATCCAAAGTAACACCAAGATATTTAAATTCTACAGCAAACTGAACTTGAACTCCATTGAGAGTAGGCTGTTTTAAATATATTTAGAATAGATGGCTGAAATGTAAACCCTTCTAAAACGGTTAAAGTACCTTCTACCAAAAGGAGAAAGCTATATAGCTTTCTCCTTTTGGTAGAAGGTACTTTAACCGTTTTAGAAGGGTTTACATTTCAGCCATCTATTCTACACCATTTTACACTTATATTGAGAGCAGTTTGTAACCGACTAGATATCGTGTCTTCAAATTTCCCACGATCTATTATAGCTAAATCGTCAAAACCAATAACCTCGTACCCTAGCTCTGCTAGTCTTTTAATGAGTTCGTCTACTACTAAGGACCACAATAAGGGCGATAGGACTCCTCCTTGAGGACAGCTCTTAGTCGATCTAATAGTTAACTGCGCACCTCCAAGGTCAGCAGAAATTTCTCGGCCTTTTAGCATCGCCATAATCCAGTCGATAATACAATTATCCAGGCCCCTTGCTTCCATTGCGGAGTGCATTGAGCTATGGGATGCATTGTCAAATGCTCCTTCAATATCAAGAAAAGCATCCAAAGCTTTTTCTTTGGCTTGAAGCGATTTCTAGATTTTATTAACTAGCGATTGTAGCACTGTTATTGTAGATTTTCCTGATTGGTAAGCAAATTGGTTTTTGCTCAAGGGAAACTCTTTTAAGCTTGTTGACAGAATAAAGTCGTCCACGATTTTTTCCATTGTCTTTAGTAGGACAGAGGAAAAACTGATAGGTCTAAAGGCTTTGGGGTTCGTTTTATCTCATTTTCCCGCTTTTGGTATAAAGACAACCCGAACCTTTCTCCAAGCTTTTGGTATATCACTCAGAGTAACACAAGCTCTGAATAATTCAGTCAGCAATGGAGTAAGCAAATCTTTTCCTTGCTGGAGCAGTGCTGGGAAAATTTCATCTCTCTCAGCTGATTTTAAAGGTTGAAAAGAACTCTGTGCCCATTCAACTCTAGATGGCGTGAAAATTTCACAAGCCTTAAGATAAGCATCTGCTAACCATAAGCGTCCTACCTCATCTAAGTCCTGTGTTTCAGCAAATACAGAAGTTGACCCTGGGATGTGAGCTCTCATCATAACTTCCAAAGTTTCGGAACAATCGACTGTAAAACTACCATCCTCCTTTTTAAGGCTGCCAAGACCATTTGAATGATCTTTTGAAAGAACTTTGTGCAGCCTTGCAGCTGTTGGAGCGTTGTTGATCTCTTTGCAGACTCGTTTCCAGTCCTTTCGTTTGGCACGCCGCAATTCTCTATTGTATTCAGTCAGAGCCTTTTTATATTGGTCCCAGTATGAAGTAGCTTTTGCTCGATTGAACAATTGTCTGGATTTTATCCTCAATTCTTATGATAATAATGATTTGAATGATAATAATGATTTGAATGATAATAATGATAATTAATGATAATTAATGCACCAATATTATTTTTATATTACAACAACTGAAGGTTATTATATATATTCTATTCAATTATTATTAACATAATATCATAGGCATTGTTCTAATTATACATTGAATATAAAATCATAAATAAACATTATTAAAAAAAACAGCAAATACCAAAATTTTATAGAACTGGCACGTTTATGTTTATGTTTTTCGGTATGAGATTTTTCTTTACTAACAAGAGTTTAACTCTTCTATCAAAACATGCTTCTTACCTGAGAAATACTCATTTTGTTTTTAAATTGCCTTTAAGTTAAATTTCAACCAAACATGACAATATCTTTGTCATGTTTGGTTGAAATTTAAGTTTTATTTATATCAGAGTCCTCCCTTTCCAGATTGGAGGGGTCCCGAACCATAATACAATCATTGCTTTCAAAACCCCTGACATGCCAAATTTGATTCCATTTGCTTCATTAGTTCTCGAGTTATACAGAAATTTGTGTTTCATTTGTATGAAAGCCCCCACTGCTCCTTTCTGAATGGGGAGGAGACTCAAACCCCAATTGAAACATTGTTTGCTTTCAAAAACTGCCACATGTCAATTTTGGTTCCATTTGATTGATTGATTCTAAAGTTATGCAGAAATTTGTTTTTCATTTGTATGGGAGCCCCCCGTTTCAGAGATAGGAGAGGTCTCTAACTATCATAAGAACCTTCCCCATCCCCAAAAACCCCTGCATACACATTTTTATGCCGATCGGTCTCCGAGTCTATAAGGTTCAAACAGACAGACAGAAATTCATTTATTATACACTAGCTGATCCCGGTGCGAGCATAGCTACGCCTGCAACTTAATGAATGAACATTACATAGAACTGACGCTTTAATTTTATTTAATGAGTTTTGACTCATTCTTAGAGTTTTGACCCTTCTTAGAAAGATTTGACTAAGAAGGGGTTCAAACTTCTATCAGAACATTCTTCTTACCCAGACAATACACAGTTTGTGGCTTAGTTACCTGGATAATTCTCAGGTTTGGTTGAAACTTGTATTTGAAATCACCATAGAAACATTTCTTGCATTCAAAAAACCCCACATACCAATTTTGGTTCCATTTGCTTGATTAGTTCTCAAGTTATGTAAAAAATTATGTTTTATTTGCATGGGAGCCCTACCGTTTCCAAAAGGGGGAAGCGGTCTTAAACAATCATGAGCACCTTCCCCAGTCCCAAAAATCCCTGCAAACATATTTTCACTCCGATCGATCAGACAGACGCTAAGACAGAAATTTATTATAATATATATATATATATATATATATATATATATATATATATATATATATATATATATATATATATATATATATATATATATATATATATATATATATATATATATATATATATATATATATATATATATATATATTTATACATATATAAATATATAAATATATAATATATATATATATAAATATATATATATATATATATATATATATATATATATATATATATATATATATATATATGTATATATATATATATATATATATATATATATATATATATATATATATATATATATATATATATATATATATATATTATATATATATATATATATATATAAATTCAGCCTCCAACTATCCAATTACCCCCATATGCCAAATGTGATTTCATTTACTTGAATAGTTCTCGAGTTATGCAGAAAATTGCAGAAACATGAGTATTAAAAATGAAATGAAAAACATCTTTTGTCATGAAAAAACTGAGAGGATGTTATCGCAAAACATTGGATGATAGGCCACTCATGTATTTTACTAGAACATATGACTTTATTTTCTACTCATATATGACCAAAACAGCGCTATTAACCGATTTTTCTATAACATCTTTTAGGTCGTGTGAGAAGTTTTAAAGATACGCTGCATCACAAAAACCAACAGGTTATAATCAAGTTATTGAAAAGTAAAACTTAATGCAGAAATTCATGAACACAACAATTCAATCCAACAAGTGTCAAACTAGCAGATGTAGACACAGATCGAATTTGACAGTTATGTTTGTTAGGAATATGATAAATATGTTTAGGAATTCCCATTACTTTTTATAAGTTATTCATAACGATTAAAAAGCAGACCCAGCCCATTTGCAAGATATCTTGTTAAGAAATTGGTCTAACTACAAGCAAAAAATAATCATATTTTTCGGAACTATAGCGTGCAATAACAATCCCCATCAGCAGTTGAATCATTGTGACGGACGACAAGAAACGTCATTTTCTCTCAAATTAATGGAGCCAAATGACATTTCACTTAAAAGATGCCATAATATGGTTATTATGATGTTATAAGGGCAGGTCCATTAATTATGTCACGCAGTAAGGGGGAAGGGGGGGTTTGAGAAAACGTTACGATCCATACAAACAAAATTTGGAGGTCTATACAAAAAACGTGACAAGGGGGGGAGAGGGGTTAAAAAAAGTCAATTCAATAACAAACTCAAATAATTGGCATTGGACCATCATGAATATGTTATTAGACTGGTATTTTGGACTCAATTTCAACATCACGTCATAGCTATAATTTTGATTGCAATTATCACTAAAATTTTTTTTGTCGGTGGTTGAGATGATATGAGTAAGAAATAAAATTGATCGATAATCTAGGAAAAAAAAAATATAAGTAAGTAAGAAATAAAATTGATCGATTATCTAGGAAAAAAAAATTATGTTTTAAAAATAATTTTAATCGACAGTGTAGACCATGTGTCTAATCCACCATGACGATTTTTGATTATTCCAACAGATATTCTGAAAACTTGCAAAATATAGAAGAATTTTTTGTTGTTATTTTTATCTTTAGAACGTGGCATAAATTATTCAGGAGAAAAACAAAAAGTTGCACCATAAAGGGTGTCCACGATGAAATTGCCACACTATGAAATTGCTCTAAGTTTTTAACCGTTGGGTAGAATTTAATGAAAATTTAGGTGGATTTAGTTCATAGTGCATTATTTACATCCTGCAAATTTTAAAGTGATCAAAACTCGCGGAAATGGAGTCGAAAGAACAGCTCGTGCGTGATAAAATCTTGCGCATTCATCACGAGAACAAGGATCTCTCGCATCGTTCCATCGCTAAAACGTTGGGAATCGCGAATTCCACGGTGTCGCGAGTGATTAAGCGGTTCGAGGAACGGTTGACCACCGATCGGAAGCCCAGAAGTGAAGGAAAAAGTATTCCGTACAACACCAAAAATCACAACCGCGTAGTTGGGGCCTTCAACCGAAATCCGAACGCCTCCGTTCGGGATGTGGCTAAGAAGCTGCATCTAAGCCGTAGTTTTGTCCAGAAGGCCAAAAATAAGGCTGGGCTTCGAACGTTCAAGGTACAAAAGGCCCCTAATCGCAACGAGAAGCAGAACAAGTCCGCCAAAACCCGTGCCAGGAATTTGTACCTCAACATGCTGACGAAAGTTGAATGCTGCATCATGGACGACGAAACATATGTGAAGGCCGACTTCAAACAGATCACCGGCAACCTGTTTTTCACGGCCAAGGATAAGTTCAGCGTTCCGGAGCATGTCCGCACTCAGAAGATGTCCAAATTTGCGAAGAAATTCCTGGTTTGGCATGCCATCTGCACGTGCGGGAAATGGAGTGCACCTTTCGTGACCCAGGGCACGATGAACGGACAGGTGTACATAAAAGAGTGCCTCCAGAAGCGGCTGCTTCCTCTCCTGAAGGCCCACAACGTCCCAACAATCTTCTGGCCGGATTTAGCCTCATGCCACTACTCCAAGGACGTGCTGAAGTGGGATGCGGACAATAAGGTCAATTTCGTGCCGAAAATGTTCAACCCTCCCAACACTCCGGAGCTCCGCCCCATCGAGAAGTACTGGGCGATTATGAAGCAGCACCTTCTTAAACGACCTAAGGTAGTGAAGACAGTCGAGGAACTGAAGAGAGTATGGGTTTACATGCAAAAAACGGTTGATTCACAGGTTGTGCAGAATCTTATGGCCGGGGTTAAGGCCAAGGTGCGGGCATTTGCGTATGGACTGTAAATAAAATACGAGTAAAATGGTAAAATGAAGTTTAATAGTTATTTCTCAATCCCTGAAAATTTGATGGCAATCGGATGAAAACTCGAATTTTGCGAATCAATTTTGTGTGTGGCAATTTCATCGTGGACACCCTTTAAAAGCGGCCTCGCATATGATATTTTGTTACACGTTCTGAGCATTAATAATCTTTAGATTTCTAATATTGATTTAATAATTGATTTGGCCAAAAACGATTGTATTTTTTTTATTATGAGTTCAACTCATAAACAAAGAGAATTTTCTTAATCATAACAATCTTTGTTGACTTCAGAAATACATGAAAATGACATGCTTGTTTGAGAGTTCGTTTGACATTTTTCAAACAAGCATGTCATTTTCATGTATTTCTGCAATGGTTTTTACTTTGAAATTATTTGATTATAACCTATTTGTTATTATGATACTAGAAACTATCAAGATGAAACATCATCATGTTCAAAGCATGTTATTCAATACATCTTAAAAACGTAACCTAAATCTGTATATAAAAACTTCTTGTGTGACCTTAAAGAATCTCAGAAACGATGTGTTCTAAGTGCATCCCTCAAAAGAAGACCCGCCACCCCTGAATGGGATGACAAATGCACTAAGTTGTATCTTGAGAAATCAGATGCGTTTAAAGACTATCGTAGACATGAAACATGTGAGCTTTTTGATAAGTACCTAAAGCTTGAAAAAAAGCTTTAAAACTTACTCAAAGCAAAGAAACGCAATTATTGGCGTTCGTTTGTAGAGGGACTATCTAGAGAAACCTCGATAACAACGCTTTGGAGAAAGGCTCGTTACATGCGAAACCGCTCATCCTCCAATGAGAGTGAAGAATACTCCATGCAGTGGATATTCGACTTCTCTAAAAAGGTTTGTCCAGACTCTGTTCCAACAAAACCGAACTTACGGGATTCCACCTGAAGTAACGGTTTTCTGGACGAACAATTCACAATGTTGGAATTTTCAATGGCTCTTCTTTCATCCAATAATTCTGCTCCGGGAAGCGATATGATTAAATTCAACCTTCTGAAAAATCTCCCCTTTATCGCTAAAAGACGATTACTTAACCTGTACAACACTCTCTTGGAAATAAACATAGTTCCACCCAAATGGAGACAGGTTAAAGTAATAGCTATTCAAAAGCCTGGGAAACCAGCGTCTGATTACAATTCTTACCGTCCGATGTCTATGCTATCATGTGTAAGGAAATTGTTAGAGAAAATGATCTTATCAAGACTTGACCGTTGGGTTGAATCAAACAACCTTCTATCAAATACGCAATTTGGTTTCCGAAAGAGCAAAGGAACAAACGATTGTTTAGCGTTGCTTTCATCTGATATACAACTGGCCTTTGCACACAAGGAGCAATTGGCTTCAGTGTTTCTGGATATTAAGGGCGCATTTGATTCAGTTTCCATAGATATACTGGCAGATAGTCTGCACAGTAGTGGTTTACCAGAAATTTTAAATAATTTTTTGTATAATTTACTGTCAGAAAAACAAATGACCTTCAATCTAGGCCAATTGACAACTTCCAGAATTAGTTACATGGGTTTACCCCAAGGCTCATGTTTAAGTCCCTTACTTTATAATTTTTATGTTCAAGATATTGATAACTGCTTGGAAAATAAAAGCACGCTAAGACAACTTGCAGATGACGCTGTGATCTCCTTAAGAGGTCCGCGTGCGGAAGTCTTGCAAAGACCATTGCAAAATTCCCTAAATAATCTGTCCATCTGGGCCAAAAATTTGGAAACGAGTTTTCACCGCAAAAAACCGAATTGGTAGTGTTTACTAGAAAGCGGTTCCCAGCCCAACTGCGTCTCAAGCTGTTGGGAAGAGACATTACCCAAGCTTTGACTTTCAAATATCTTGGAGTCATGTTTGACTCAAAATGCACTTGGAGTACTCACATTGCGTATTTAAAACAGAAATGTCAACCAAGGATCAATTTTCTAAGATCAATTTCCGGAACATTGTGGGGTGCTCACCCGGAAGACCTAATTAAACTCTACAAAACAACTATTCTTTCAATTCTCGAATATGGCTCTTCTTGCTTCCTCTCGGCAATAAACAGCCACCTCATTAAATTGGAACGCGTTCAATATCGTTGTTTACGTATTGCCCTTGGCTGTATGCATTCAACGCATAATATGAGCCTGGAGGTTCTGGCAGGAGTAAAACCCTTACAGAACCGCTTCTGGGAGCTCTCATATAGAATACTGATCTAGTGTGGAATCAGTAACAACCTTGTGATTGAAAACATCGAAGAGATGCTCGAATTGAGTACCCAGTCTAGATACTTCCGAATCTATATTAACTATATGAGCAATTCTCTGCCAAATGAGCAAATGACTGAACTCGACCCTCTCCGATTTGGATGAAACTTTGCACATGTCTTCGGAATTGGTGATTGGATTTTCCGCCGGTTAAGGGTGTTTTTTGACTCAAGGCATTTTTTTTCAAAAGGGCGTATGTGTCTTGTCATGCGTATTTTTCAAAAAATCGTAACTCGAAAACCGTTGGTTGTAATAAAATTGCGTCTTAGAAGAAGTTGTAGTTGATTAATTTAAATTTATGAAATATGTACATTGTAATAACAATTTGTTTTCTTTAAAAAAAATTACAAATTTAGCTTAAAAATCAATTAGCAAACCTGTGCAACGTACGATTTAAAAAAAAAAAATTCAGGTAGGCTTTGAGTCATAAAAAGAAGAATAAAAGTTGTTCTTCGTTGGAGAAAATTAAGATAAAAAAGTTCTTAGAAGTAAGAAATATTCAATTTTTTTCTAATTTGTTGTTTTTGCTTAAATAACCATATTTTAATAATATAATACGATTTTTCTAGTAATTTTAAACAAAAATGCTCCTGATGAGCAACATTCTAAATGTATCCGTTTTCGAGATAATATGAAATTAATGTCCAAAAAATAGCTTTTTCCATGAAAATTTCCCTTTTTCAAATGTTAGTCGTAATTTTCCATCTGCAAAAGTATTTTTTTTTAAATTGTACATAAAATTTTCTACAATATACCTTTTATTACCGAGAATACTAGACAAACTGATTCCTGATATTTACTGTAGGTAACACGACAAAATTTGCTGCGTTTACTTACAGTATATTATGAAAACCTAACCCGAAACAAAAATAATTAGTATTCATGTTCGTGTACAAGCGTATTTTGTTCAGGTAGAAACATAATGTATTTAATTAGTTAAACTGTTTATACCAGTAAGAATACAATTTTTACACCCATTATAGGGTATGTGTCCCTTGACTCAGCCTAGTATGCAAGAATCGATTACATTTTTTATCATAACTCATAAAGTTGTTCATCTGGAAGCAAAATTTAACTAGCTATACACTTGCTAAGATATGCTTAATAACCCATCTGGTAGTATGTATCACGAAAAGTTACACAACGCATTTTATAAAGTCAGAAACTTTAGAGGGATATGGATGTAATGTCGGTCTGTAGGCATCAAATTGGGTCTATTCATGGATGCAAATTCGTCCCATTCGATAGATTTGTTATTGAATTTTGGCTATGTACGCTTTTTGCCAATTTTCTGATTCAAGGCGTTCCCAACTGTTTTCGCTCTACCCAACAAACAATTTTACTAACAATAAAACTATACTTAAACTGCTAAGAAACACTTAAATGGTTTTAACATATGATTTAGCGGTCATTCGGCAATCAAAACATTATAATTCGCTCTACACAGATTTTGTTCCTTTAGTTTGTGTTAAGATGATACATATGAAAAACATTCAACTAAATCTCAGACATTTGTATTGTAAATTTTACCAATAACAACATTTTTACTACGCTTTTCACACAACAGGCCATAATTGGGAACCTAGAAAAAAGTATGTCCCTAACATTGGGTCTATGGTTTTCATGTTAAATCATTGTTATTTTACCTATGTGACCTGTTAGTTTATAACATGTGACTATTTTCTGTACATCTTGGCTGCATTATTCGGGTTATAGGTTCAATTTCGGCCCATTTAGATCAATTGAAGAGCGTTTAGATAATCTGTTCAGCTTTATCAGTAAATTTATGGTGTCTGAAAAGTTGAGGAAATCGAAAGTTACGCGAAAGTGAACAATTATAAATTCTTTAATTATGTCTCAATTGCTTTGAAATAGATCGATCATCCTGATAGCAACTTGATCTTGTTGATTATCGCCGAAATAATGTCATATTTGGTACATAGGCCGAATCAAGGAGCTAGGCTAACATTACATCCCGTTACCCTACCTATTCATGCATTCCCTTTGGTGTTGACAGAAAATATAATTTACATGCATACCCCTGCACATACCAATATTTCAAAAAAGTACCCAAAGTGCGTACCTAGTATGTATAAAAAGGATTACATTACAAAGTCATGACATCAGTTTAACAGTGTCTTTCATTAGTAGCGTAAAATGTAAAACGATTTGTACTTTTGCAGCATTACGACCAAAACATTGTAAATTGCTAAATGCTTCAGGTTCTCACAACGTTTGTGTTTGCGCAATTCACGAAAATATTGATTTAATGCTTCACAGTTTAGACCAACCAAACCAATGCGGTAACATCGGTAAATTGCTACCCTGTTTGACAACTCGACACCGCACCGGTGATTGTTAACCGGGTTGGAAAATAACAATTTGCTCGCTCGATGAGCAGCCGGTTCGTAAATTTGACAACCCGACCCAACCGAGCCGCGCGTTGCTATTTGAGGAAAAATAAGCAAAACAAGTTGAAATTTTAAAACAACAGCTTCATTTGGTAAGACTTCCATGTCAATTTGAGTGTTTCCGATTTGATATTAACCCTTAGGTGATCGACAAAAAAAAACACCTGTTAGTGATTGTCACGGAAACCTGTTACAGAATGGCCGTTTCAGGAACAAGTCGGCTTATAGCCCACAATAGAATAGAAATTGTGGTATTATTCCAAAGATTTTGACATCAATTCCTGGCAATTCAATAGATGTTCCGAAATTGTGCCTCCGTACCGGAACACAGTCCCGTAAACCTGGGTTTAAAGAAACCAGATAAATTCAAATAAAGCGATTGAGTTTTTAAATCTAACAGTGTCAAAAGAATTAAACTCGGTTCATAATTGCCAGAGTTATAATTATTTGAATTCGATCACACAAGGGTAAGAGCACAGGTTAAAGTGTTATTTGCTTATTTCACGTTTATTGTGATATGTTGTGAAATAATAAGTGCATTAAAATCCCGTGGAAGGAATTGGACGCAACAAGATAATGAAGTGCTTTGCACTGTTTCGCTGGATGTTTCAAAAGATCCAATCTTTGAAGTATTGAAACTATACACTGCACGAAATATTTAGCAAAACGAAACGGGAGCGAGAAAAAAAATTTCTCATTGTGTTACCTTTTTACGAACGACCGGTGCGACAGTGGGTGGCTAAATCAAAATAGGAACGCTCTCTGTCATCAAAATATTACCCAGATACGAACCCACCGGTGGGGACGGTCTTAAAAAACTATTCATTCAACACTGATTGTAATCAACATTTTGATAAGTTATTGTGTAATTCATCATCAAGATCAAAATATTGTAACCTCCGTGAATGCGAAAATTGTCCCACACTGTCAGAATTTGAGATAAGATTTTTAAAAGAACTTGAGAAACATAACTTGCCTGAGATATCGTTCGAACAATGGATTACAACTGAAAAGGGAAGGTCCATTAATTATGTCACGCAGTAAGGGGGGAAGGGGGGTTTGGGAAAACGTGACGATCCATACAAAAAAATTTGAACGTCTATACAAAAAATGTGACAAGGGGGGTATAAAAAGTCATTTTTTGCGTGACGTAATTAATGGACATTCCCTAAGATGTAATTCAGAAACGCTATTAAAATCTGTCGATGAATTTGTTGAATATTTTGAGAAATTAAAAAAACTATTAACTCATGATTACATAAAAACAAAGCAATTAAATTTTTAAAAGATACAAAGTCTTCATTAAAAGAAGGAGAAGTAGTTATTATTTGCGATTTTGCAGAGAATTATTCATTTGTACTTCAGGATGCTGTTCAAAGTCATCATTGGAACAATGATCAGGCTACAATTCATCCGTTTGTTATTTATTATATGGAGTCAGGAATGCTTAAAAATCTAAGTTTTGTTGTAATGTCAGAAGTTCTAAGACATGAAACAATTGCGGTACAAGTATTTATTTCTAAATTACTAACGTATTTAAATCAACTAATGAATATAAAAAAGGCCACTTTTATGTCTGCTTCCCAATACAAAAATAGAAAAAGAAAAAAATTTGCAAGCCTCTGCAAGTTTAAAGAGAAATACAACATTGATTCTGAGTGGCATTTTTTTGCAACTTCACATGGTAAGGGACCATGTGATGCAATTGGCGGCACATTAAAATGAATGGCAACAAGAGCATGCTTGGCCAAACAACATGAACATCCAATAACAAGTGCGAAAATTTTGTATGATTGAGCTATTAAGAGAAATCAAGAAAATTTCACAAAAATATCATTGTGCTATGTTTCACAAGAAGAATACGAAGAGGGAGCTGCAGAATGGGGTGGTAGTTATCAGCAAACAAAAGTGATGATGTTACACAGAAATATCACTCATTTATTCCAGTTGCAGATAACAAAATCGCTGCGAAAATATTTTCAACTGATGAACTACTGAGTTTTCATAATATTTATAGGAATGTTAGGAAATAGTGTTTGTAAAAATGTTAAGACATTTTTTTTTAAATATTAGAAAAAATAAATAAATCATGTATGAACAAAAAAAACTCAAAATTTTTATTTGGTAATTAAGATACGTTAATTTCGTTAATTAAAAAAATGTTCAATCTTCTTGGTGTTAAAAAGATAGTTGTTGAAAATTTTATGTAAAATTTGAAAAAAATACTTTTGAAAATAAACAATCACGACTAACTTTTGAAAAAGGGATATTTTCATGGAAAAAGGCATTTTTTCGACATTACTTTCAAATTATCTCGAAAACGGGTACATATAGAATGTTACTCACCAGGAGCATTTTTGTTTAAAATTACTAGAAAAATCGTATTATATTATTAAAATACGGTTATTTATGCAAAAACAACAAATTGGAAAAAAACTTGAATTTTTCTTACTGCTACAAACTTTTTTATCTTTAGTTGCTTCAACGTAGAACAACTTTTTTTTTCTTCTTATGACTCAAAGCCTTTTTGAAAAAAAATGTAAAAATCGTACGTTGGACAGATTTGCTAATGGATTTTTAAGTTTAATTTTTGATGTTTTTGAAAAAAAAAATTTTTTACAGTGTACATATTTTTTTTCATAAAGTCAAATTAATTAACTACAACTTCTTCGAGGACGCAATTTTATTAAAACCAGCGGTTTTCGAGTTATGATTTTTTGAAAAATACGCATGACAAAACACATACGCCGCGGAAAATCCATCATCACCAATTCCGAAGACATGTGCAAAGTTTCATCCAAATCGGAAAGGGTCGTGCAAGATTTTGACTTTTTCCGGCTGATTTCATCTGGAAACGCTCATATGTCATCCATTATTAGTCTTCCATGCTACAGTTCCCCTAGTGTACGCTTCCCTTATCACAGTTCCTCCAATGATTATGATCTCTCCATGAAACAGGCCATTCAAGGAGTTCCAGATCAACTTCGGCCTATTTGAATTCCCCATATTTTTATTGAAAAGTACCAACATGTCAATTGCAATAGTAGATTTTTCACTGATGGGACGCTCATCTCTACAGAATTAACCTCGTCTATAGCAATTTATGTAGGTGCGGAACCGGTTATGATAACATCGCTCACGCAGTTTGGCATTGCCCGGATAATGATGCCTCCAGGACTCGACTATTGCATACCCTAGTGGCCCGAGGTAGACAACCCTTCCGCGAGATAAGAGATGTTTTGGGAATGCGTGATCTTCCCTACATGCAAGCGATTTACGAGTTCCTTTGTTTGTCTGATCTAAGCGTGTAACGTCCTCAACCTCCTTCCTTCCACTCTAGTAAATTCCCTACCATTGTGTCCCAGTTATACTATCCTTTTGTTTCCGTGCTACTTGTACCTGCCCAGCAAACTGTGGGCAGGTACAAGTAGCACGGAAACAACCCATCTGCGGCTTAGTTTCTGAAAGGGACTACAGGGATCGAGGATTTGGTAGATGTCGCAACCAAAAGCAGCAAATAATGGCTTAAATAAATTACCTATCAAGCCCTATCCAAACGAAAATGTGACCCATTAACCTCGAGCTAGGCACGAGTAATTAGCATCCCTCTTTTACTAATAAGAAAAGTAATATGTTTTGTACAACAATATTGAATATCGGCTCCGTAAAGTGTTACACACGCCTGAGCCTAAAAAATAAACGAACTGATTAAAAAAATGAATATTAAATTTGTTTTGATAAATTTGATAATGTTGTTTAACACTTTCATGACAGTAATGAAAATTATTTTAATTCGTGTTATGATTAGTATTATCATAATAATTGTGGTTCTTATTCTAATTAATATTTTATTTATCAACACGATTATTTTAATGGTCATTTGTTGATTTTGATCTAAATTTTATTTATTTCATGATGATTTTAATGATAATGATTGAGAAATCTGTTCATGATGATTGATATATCTGATCATAATGATGATAAAATTCTATATAATGATAACTTTGTCCATTTTTATAAAATAAATTATTATGAACATAATGGTTATTGATACAGTTACTATGGTTATTAGGGAGTGTATCGAATATAAGCTATCCACATACATTTGCGTTGTACGCATGTATTTGTGATGGTTTTTTATGCTCTGCGTTTGACTGTCAGCTTTCTTTTGTTTACTTGTTTGTACGGTTCAAATTCTGCGTTTTCAAAATGTCGCGTATTGAAAAGGAAGTGAAAATTAAGGTTCTGGACACATGGCTAAGTGAGAAGGGTATTACTATGCGAAAATTGGCAAAGCGGTTTGGAATTCATCATGCGAGTGTTAAACCCATCATTAATAAGTTTGGGGAACACTATTCTTTGGATGAGCTACCAGGAAGAGTCAGAAAACCCGGTTCTTCCAACCCGAAACTGGAGCAGAAAGTGGTATCTCTAATCATGAAGAACAAATCAATATCAATACGTGATTTGGCCAAAAATGCAGGAACGAGTGTCGGAATGATCCAGCGTATCAAGAGGCGAAACCACCTGAAGACCTACAAGAAGCAGAAAATCTCGAAACAAAGTGCAGAACAGAAGAAGTGAGCAACAACAAGGGCCCGGAAATTGTATTTGCGTCTTTTGCAGCCTCCGGATGCATGCGTTTTGATGGACGATGAGACCTATGTAAAGGAGGACTCAAAAACCCTTCCAGGTCCACAATACTTTACTGCCGTCGTTGTGGAGGATGTGAGCGACGCGGACAGGTCGATTCAAGTAGAGAAATTCGGTCGAAAGGTACTGGTATGCCAAGCAATATGTTCCTGTGGTTTGAAGTCAACCATTTTTTACACTACCGGAACTATAAATGCGGAAATCTATCGATCTGAGTGTCTCCAGGAGAGATTGTTGCCTTTATATAAGAAGCATAGTACACCTCCACTGTTTTGGCCGGATTTATCGTCGGCTCACTATGCCAAAACCACTCTCAATTGGCTTGCTGAAAAGGGTATACATTTCGTTGAAAAAAATATCAATCCACCAAATTGCCCTCAGCTTCGACCCATCGAACGTTACTGGGCAATCGTGAAGAGGGTCTTCAAGAAGACTGGTAAGGCAGCTGGGAACATGCAGGAGTTCAAAAAAATTTGGGCTCAAGCGTCCAAAAACTGCGATGCAACACTTGTCCGGAACTTGATGAAGAGCATTCGATCCAAAGTTCGAAAATTCGTGAAGGAATAACTTAAATTTCATCCGGTCTTCATTATGTTCAAGTTTAACCTCGTACAATAAAGGATCAATTTTTTGTATGAATAAAATGTCGGTTTTCAACATAATTTAAAAGAAAGTTTGTGGATAGCTTATTTTCGATACGCTCCTTAAGATCTGTGTCATGATAATTAAGATTATTATGATGATTATTATGATAACTTTGATTTTTATAGTAGTTTAGTTCGATATACGAAAATTACGAAAATTATAACAGCATTGAGTATAATGTTTCTAGATTCTTATAATTACTTACATTATGATAGATTTGATGATTAAAATTATAGTGATCATTGATATTTTATGAATATATGACAATTATATTAAAGCAGCCATAAACATTTTTCGATTAGTTTTCTTTTAATTTCCATGATTATAATTGTTTCGATAAACAAGTTTATGATCATCATGAATATCAAAATTATTATATTATTTTTACGTTTATTTTCTTTGATAATGATGGTTACATTGCTCATTATGATGAAATTATTGCAATTAAAATTATGTTATTATAGTTAAAGGATAATTGTTAGTTTATTTATAAGTATCATTATGTTTTTATACGATTGTATTATGATTGGTTGATTATTATTGTTTTATGATTGAATTGTTTGTAATGTGTTTTCATTTATTAATTTTGTTCAAAATGGTTAAGTTTCTGATTATTTGTATGGTTATGATTGTCAAGGTAATTTTGCTTTATTGAATATTATGATGATAATATGACTATTGTTAAGTATCTCATAATTTTTTTACCGTAGTTTTTATACTGATTACAATTTTACCGTCACCGTTGATACCATTAGAAGCATTGAATTCTTTTGCAAAAACAAATTGTGGATTCAGCCAACTTTTTCCATACACAATACCAAATTGTAAGGACCAACGCAAGAGACATTCAGAACACTTCAAGAAACTCATGAAATGCTAAAAAGTTGTTTCTAAATATTTGCATTTGCCTGCTATAATTTCAAGGAGTTATCTCAATTGTGGGCTCATCCAACAAGACTAGTGTCCCCACCCAATTATCGTAAACGTTTTAGAATAAGTTGCCTGAATTGAGATGAGGAGGGTATATTTGACTCATAGAACATGTTACTTGTAAAATAAAACTGGTACATACCTAACTTCGTTAGTTTCTGTCGAAAGGAATGATCCGGAAAGATTGGTCAGTTGGTATTCATCGTGAACAGCGATTCGGTCCGAAGACTGACGTTCACAACTACCAACTCCAGATATGGTTTCCTGTTCTGCCGACGAGCTTCCATCTGCTTTGTTAGGATTTGTTACCAAACTTCGCTTCTTTTTCCACCACTCAGTGACGGTCGCAATTGATATTTTTTTAAACTGTACCCCATTATAAAAAACAAAGACTTAGTCCGACGTCAAAAATAGCTGCTTAATAGCAAATGTGATACAATAGGCATTTTCAGCCAGAGCAAGTGAACGAAATATTCCATATGATTTTTCATATCTATTGATGTTTGATATGTACAACCACCCATTGTGTGATGTATATGATGTATGATATGTACTACCACCCATTGTAGCATGGATACTTAGTCCAACAGCAATGGGCTCTCCTCTCTGCTAGACTTGATCAAGCTTTAACAACCACTGATATTCCTAATCTTGCCATTGTATGAAATATGGTGGTAGTCAAAAACGGGTTGGGTGGATCGATAGGCAACATGACTTATACGTATGCACAGAGATATAAAGAATCCCCTTCCAACAACAAGATTGAACAATTGGCCAAAAGAGCAAGCTATCTAACATGAGGATGCCCCCAATGGGCGGGGAGAAGAGCCCGCCCTCTATTCACAAACTGTTGGCAATGGGAAATTGGCATTCCCACTCTCCCCATCCAGAGTGCTTCAATCGGGTGCCATGATGGTCCCTTCCATGCCCATGAAATATTTATATAATAGTGTATATTTATATATTTAAATGAAAAATACTGCAATTAATCGTATCAATTAAAAATGATCTTTATTCGGTTGATCCTGAAATGCAAGAAATGTTGTAAAGTGTTAAAGTGTAGAGTTCT
The DNA here is from genome assembly GCA_034211315.2 of Aedes japonicus. Classification (NCBI taxonomy): domain Eukaryota; kingdom Metazoa; phylum Arthropoda; class Insecta; order Diptera; family Culicidae; genus Aedes; species Aedes japonicus. The sequence continues at coordinate 156,237 of JASCZW010001558.1, read as the reverse complement.
GTGGATTGCGCTTGAGCACGTTTTCGTTCGCGTGTAGCGAACCTTGATTTGAGGTATCCTGAAAAAATATGTTTATTCTATTGAAATTTTACAATACTAACATTTATATATTTTAATTTACTGTTGCCATGGTCACTATTTGCTACTTGAAGCAGATTTTAAAACAGAAATCCGCTATTATTTTTACTCAACTAATAGCAACCAAGTAAGAAAAGGGGAGTGTTCGATCTCGAACAGCACACGACGTGCTTGCTGTTGTGTGGATAGCGTCAAACACGCGTCCCCCAGGAGCGTGTATTGTTTCCACCCATTCGAGAGCGGCTAGCATGCAACTAGCCTGATGCTATTATTGTAGCTTAAATGGGCAGCGTGGCATATCACTGTCGGCGCGCCGTATCTATGCACCATTGTTATGATGCGGTGCGCACGGTACTAATTATCCGTACTTCGTGTCCCCTATAAAAGGGACACAACGATGTATATAGTTTAGTGGTGTTGTGTAGCTGTCATAAATTAGATCAGTACCCACCGAGCAGGCACGCTGCCTCTCGGTGGGAATAAATTAACATCGACACAGTAGTCCGTCTGGTTTTTTCTTTCGTTTGCCGTCGTCGTTTCTCAACAAGTAAAGAATCACAACGTAGGACCTGGTCTCACTCTGGACGAAGCATTGAAGCCGTGACCAGGATTCGCACACCCCTGAGGGACGATTCGACAACGTGGATCATCGGACAGCACCACTCACATTGGACCGTAGTGTCCCCCTGTCGGACCACAGCGTCCACCGTTCGGACCAGAGCGTCCACCCATTCGGACCGTTGCGTCCACCCGCCGGACCGTTGCGTCCACCCGCCGGATCGTTGCGTCCACCCGCCAGACCGTTGCGTCCACCCGCTGGACCAGAGCGTCCACTTGTTAGAACCGTAGCTTCCACTCGCCGGACCAGAGCGTCCACCCTTTCGGACAGTTGAGTTCACCCGCCGGACCAGAGCGTCCTCTTGTTAGGACTGTAGTGTCCATCCGTTTGGACCGTGCTTCCCCCTTCTGAACCGTAGCGGCTATCAGCCGGATCGTCGCATCCACTTGCCAGACCGTAGCGTCCACCTGCCGGACCGTAGCGCCCCCCTGCCGGACCGTAGCGTCCATTTGCCGGATCGTCGCATCCACCCGCCGGATCGTATCATCCATCCTATTGGACCCGAGCGTCACCCATTTGGACCCTAGCGTCATCATTGGGCCCAAGCGTCATCATTTGGACCCGAGCGTCATTCATTGCAAGCCTTGCAAGCACCAGTTGACCACAGCGTCAAAACCAGCACCATCAAATACGTTCCATCCTGCCCGCACAATCAACAGCAAGCTACTGCCGAACATTCGTTTCCGGGCGCCGGTACATTCGATCTCAAACAGTGCCAAATACGCGTCCCCCTGGACGCGTGTATTGTTTCTACTCATTAGAGAGCGGCTAGCATGCAAACAGCTTGATGCTATTATTGTAGCTCAAGTAGACAGCGTGGAATATCACCGTCAGCGCGCCGCATCTATGAACTATTGTTATGATGCGGTGCGCACGACACTAACCATATTTCGTGTCCCCTATATAAGGGACACATCACCTTACATAGTTTAGTGGTGTTATCGCGTTGTTTAAAGTAGCCGCTGCCTCTCGGTGGTAAAAAATTATCATCAACCAAAGTAGTCCGTTTATTATTCGTTTGTCACCGTCGTCACTCAGTAAATTAAAAAGAATCACAACGTGGATCCTGGTTAAGCCCTGGACGAAACAGGGAGATTTATTGGAAGGGAGTTAAAGACAAATTTGCAAAAAAAAAGCAACAAGTAATGTTTTAATCATCTATAAAGTAAAACCAATAAAACGATATTACCAAATATATTGATATTGTGAGTTATGGTGAAGCAATGACAACGATTGAACTGTAAAATCAAACAACAGCCAAATGGCATACAACGCTGCATAAATTAGATCAGCTCAGAATTGGTAAAAAGTACATTTGGAAACCAGAAATGAAAAATACATCCAGTAATAAGTGCAAAAGCTTACGACACATTCCAAAATTTTCAAAAGCCAACCACAGATGCTATTTTCTGCATCATGAAACGCCGCTATTTGCATCCTCCACTGCGATGGTAGATGATTGAAACTCTAAAATGGCAAAAATTCCAACGTAATATAATAAGTATTATTCTGTATGGGTGAATGTAATTTCTGGTGTAGGGCGGCGGCCAGGGTGTAGAAGGGTTACACCTTCGGTGGTGGGCTTAAATCCGGTGATGTGACGGGTTTAAATCCGGTGATGTGACGGGTTTTCCATAAATATGCTTTGGCGGACGACCGCGCTTCACAGCAAAACAGCTGGAGAATTATTCCTCAATCGGGTTACGGGAGTTGTCGTCGTATGCGTTGTTTGTTGTTCTTTACTGTGCTGTGGTTTTTCGACGATGGCAATTTGTTCCTTGCTGTGTTGCGGTTTCTCTTTGCTGGCGCTTTGAAGTTTCAGCTGGTTGATGATGTTGGCCATTGTTTTAATTTGTTCGTCCTTTCGCTTGCTTTCTTCCCGCATGCTGGCTAGTTCTGCATCTTTACCCTTCATGGCCGCTTCAAAATCGTTCAACTTTTTCTCGAAAACGCTTTATGGTGCTACTACCTGAGCATAACTGCTTCCAGACTGTAGTGCAGCACGTTTTCTTGCCTCTGGAAATGTCATATCGTCCCGCACTTTAATTTTTATTATTTCCATTTCGTTTTTTTACACCGGACACTGGCGGTTGGTAGGGCGGTGATCACCCTTGCAATTTCGGCAGAGGGATTTTTCACTGTATTCCTCTTCTCCATGATGAGCTCCAGAACAATTAAAACACCGTTGTGGTCCAGGGCATCGGGCGCGGGTGTGGCCATAGCTGAAGCAGCCATAGCACTGCATGGGATTTGGGAAGTACGGACGGGTGGGAATGTTGAGCAGACCGACTTTAAGGCTATCCGGAAACGTGGTCTTGCAGAGTGTCACTTTCAGCGCGGGTGTATCCACCTTCTTACTACCTTCGTTTCTGGTGATTCGTTGCACGGTGATACCTTTTTGGCCAATAATCTCCTGTAAAACCTCTTTTTCCTCCAAATGAAATGATACATTTGCAAACGTTCAAGTTCGGATGGGGAGCAACTTCAACCTCAGTACCATCAATAAGCTTTTTCAGCTACGTGAAAACGCGTGCAGATGGCAACGGTCACCCATTACCTACCACAAATGAACAAAAAAGATAAAGACAAAAAGAATCCTACCTTTTTTGCCCTTCAAAATAGAAATTTCGGTTGGTGCACACAAAATTTTGCCCCTCACTGTATGCATACACTTTAGCGAGGCACTGTAGTACTCCTCGTAAGCCTAACACGCACTTTTGGATTTACTGTGAATATCGGTTTTTCCAAAACTTTTCACCACTTTTTGTATTCCGACAAAATTTATCTTCCAACGCACCGCAACCCACACTGATAGCGAATTGAATGGTGGATGAATGAAAACGGACGGCAGTCGGACGACGGCTGTTTGTTTACGGCACGTACGGCATAAAAAAATCCACTTTCTTCGGCCGTTTGACCACCGATTTTTTTCACACCTTCACTGTTTGGGCCTTCCTTTTCACCTCACTCACTGTTTTTTTAATACAATTCGACCACGGTGATCGCGAAAAACTCGGAAAAAAACACCATTAGTAACGCTGAGATTACGGACGTACCCACAAAGAAACGATGGAGGGCACGTCCAACCCAACGCACAAAAACCCGCATGGATGATGCGGTTGGAGAGCCGAATCACCATACTACGGACCAAAATTGGTAGATTAACGCAGTACAAGAGGGGAAACCGATCAGCGAGGCTAGTTCGTCATTTGGCTGAAATTGTCAAGCCCGCAGAGCTCCGTGACCTCACTGAAACTAATATTACTGAGGTCCTCGACACCCATGTACAACGATTGAGTGTTCTTTCAAAACGGATGCGTCGGTATGGAGAAAGTTCGAAGCGGAAGGAGGAAAACCGAATTTTCAACATTAACCAAAGAGAGTTTTACAACCGCATCTGAAACAACAAAACAGACTACAACGAAGGACTTCCAGAGATTAACGCAGTGACACAAATTTGGGCTAATCTATGGGAGAATCCCGTTCAACATACCAGTGATGGGATGTGGTTGCAAGAGGAAGAGGATAGGAGTAATGGAATTGAAAGCATGGTCGCCACCGCATTTACCGCCCAGGATATTCGCGAGGCTACCCGCATACCAGGAATTGGGCTGCACCAGGACCAGATTTTGTGCACAACTACTGGTATAAGAAGTTCTCCTCAATCCATGGACGAATGGCAGAGTGCTTCAATATGGTACTAGAAGACCCCCAGCGGCTGCCACAATTAATTACTATTGGGATTACCTATCTTCTTCTCAAGGATCAGAACACGGCTAATCCAGCCAAGTACAGGCCAATAACATGCCTTTCAAACCTGTACAAAGTGCTTTCGTCAGTAATCAAGCGAAAGGTACAAAACCATTGCGATGCGAACAATTTTATGACTGAAGAACAGAAGGGCTGCCGGAAAAACACGCAAGACTGCAAAGATCAGGTCATCATCGATGCAGTTATTGTTGGGCAGGCTAGCCAAAAAAGGAGAAACCTGAGCATGGCTTACATCGACTACAAGAAGGCGTACGACTCAGTTCCTCACTCGTACCTTATCAAGGCACTGCAGTTGTACAAGGTAGATGGTGGAATCATCAGGCTATTACAGCATGCAATGGGCATGTGGAGTACATGTCTTCACGTTACTGACGGAGCAACGGTGCTAAGATCCAGAACTCTCAGCATAAGAAGGGGAATTTTCCAAGGAGATACCTTTAACCACTGTGGTTTTGCCTTGCGATGAATCCCCTTAGCAGAACACTCAATCAATGCAACCATGGCTACCATTTGAAAAGTGGAGGAAGAGCTACCACTGTTACCCACACCTTCTACATGGACGACTTAAAGCTGTTTGCGGAAACAGTTGACTCTTGCAGCTTGTAACGGTGTTCAGTAACGATATTCGGATGGAGTTTGGAATCGATAAATGTCGAACAGTCAATCTTCTTCGGGGTAAAGTGTCGGATACCGGTAGTTTTCGCATCAACGAACAGGAGGAAATCCAGAATATGGTTGAAGGCGAGTCTTACAAGTACCTTGGATTCCTGCAATTGAACGGGATTTGCCATACAACGATCAAGAGGGAGTTGCAGGAAAAGTTCCTGTATCGAGTCAACCGTGTTCGGAGGTCATACCTGTCGGCCGGCAACAAGATAAAAGCGATTAACACGTTTTCCGTGCCCCTGGACCTACAACTTTGGAGTGATAAAGTGGACCAAAACTGACTTGGAGACGATATAACGAGCAGTACGAGTGGCGTTCACTACACTCAAAATAGTCGTTGGCAGTTTTTGATGCACTAGTGATTGAAAGACTCACACCTGTTGTATTATGAATGCCGTAATACAATAATTGACCGTTGCCCATCAATCAAAATTTGCCTTAGTGTTGACAACAACCTCATAAAGCACATGCCATAAAAATATCGTTTTTCTTTCTAGTATGCATATGTATGAGTGCAGGGTTGTAACGAAGCGATCTATATATGTGTTGGTGCATTTTGACAACTTCATGCGCATGTATGCGTATAAGTCTTGCTCGGCCTAATTGTGTTTTGTGTGTGTGTGTGTGTCTCCGAGAAACAACATTCAAAACGACGTATTTGATTTTCTAAACAAAATATTAAACGTAAACTTCTCAAAAGTCTTGAACCTAGCATCACCAAATATTATTCTTTGTGGTCCTAGTTTGCGTGAAAGTGCTAAGGGTTTCAAAAATTTTACATATGAATCTTTTGTTACTACATCATTGACAAAATCAGATACGTCGTTTTGAGTTGATTGTCGAGAACTGTCAAAATCAATTCAGCTAGAGGCCATGCTCGAAATTAAGTATTTACATTTAGGTTTGCTGAAAATTGGACAATTTTCAATTCTAGACCAAATAGTCAAAAGGTCGAAAGTAACATTTGTAAACAATGACTTCTAGCGTATTTTTGATTTTTGATTTTTGACATTTTGATGTTGGATGAGCAAGGAGCATTCAGAATGCTTGTAAGGTTCGTGGAGGCGTGAAAAATTGTTATGTACGACATTGAGTCGTAATCCTGTGGGCTGTGCAATCAGCTCAGTTAGCGAACGGTTGTTGTAAATACAAATGAAAAGGTGCCATTACATCGATACCGTTTAACACAAGAATGGAACTCGAGTCCCAGATAGTTTAAAGAAAGAAAAATAAAACCAGCTGATAATTATTGAAAAACTTATATGCGCACTACCTGCCTTTAGCCTGTTCGATTTAGTTTTAATATTATATTGGAATATATTGTTTTTCTGAACTATTTGATTTAGTATCTATAGAACTAACTGAAATTTCCAAAAAGAAGATATCATATTTTATGACGTATACTTTGTTCATACTACAGCGTTGTAACATAATACAAGGCTTGTTGACATTTTCTGTGTAGATACTTTTGTATTATGTTACAAGCCTGTGGTATGAACAAAGCATAATTGCCTACTTAAATTTGCAACATATCAAAATATCTATGAAGAAAAAATGGCAGTGGTTTTTTCATGATATTTAACTATTCAAATAATGCAGATTTGAAGCCGTTCATTAAAATGAAATAGAAAGAGAAACATAATTGTAAGCAAATAAAATTTAAATACATATTTATAACATTAAAAATATGTTTAAATAATTTTTCAAACTTCTGGCAACTCCCTTTACACAAACGTTTTTGATGCCGAGTTCAAGATGTATTCTTCCGGTTATCTTTTTTGAACTTTTTAATAAACATAACATTGTTTGAGCTATGCAGTTCACTTGATAAATAATATAATAAATAACCGAATCCAAATATGAATCCGTTCTATTTTTTAAAGTACATTTTTTTGTTGAAGAATTTTGCCGTCGATCTAGATGCAAACGATTTATTTCAAATATTCTGATTATTCGTTGAGTTTTTACACATGTTGTATAAGGTTTAATTCTATTTTTCCGCTTTTATTTTTAAATTTTTGAAACCGGTAAACGCTTTGCTTGTTATGATCATAAACACTCTCTGCCTGACTCTGAGTTGAATGTGTGTAAAAAGTGTTGCGTCATATAACAAAATTCTTTTCATGTTGTTAAATACACTGCCGACCTACGCATAATTGTCTCATTTCATCATCCAAAAAACAACTCAGGTAAATAAGAAGGCATTTTGTAACTCGGATATCCATTGAGATTCTTTCACCGCCCACACATTCCATCATGAACTGTGGAATGCCCATAACAGAATTTATTAATTTTGTTAAAAAATTGGAAACATAGGGTAGGAAACGGCTTAAGCACCCCAAGGCCCTATTCCAAGCACGGGGTAAACGTTAACCTACAACGCTCATTTTTTGCAGTATGGTGTTCCATGTAGTAAAGCACCATACTGCAAAAAATTAGCATTGTAGGTTAACGTTTACCCCGTGCTTGGAATTGGGTCTGGGGGTGCTTAAGCCGTTTCCTACCCTAGTTGAACGAAGCAATTTGGATAAATCCGATAGTGTGAGCTTTTTAGTGAAATACCTGTAACTAGAAAATGAGAAGAAAGATTAGTAATTTCAATTTAATACGAACTACCTTTATTGTTTATCTTGACAGATAAGCATATTTCGTCTACAATGTGCAAACTTCTTCAGTGTCGAGTATTAGTACACCACACTGAAGAAGTCTGCACATTGTAGACGAAATATTGTCAAGATAAGCAATAAAGGTACTTGGAATTATATTTAAATTATTCATCTTTTTTCTCATTTTCTAGTTACAATTTTGATAGCCATGGGATAAAATATCTTCAGTATATGATCTTTGTATGGATTATGCCTTGGTTCAAGTATGCGCAGAACGCCAATATGTACATTCAAATACATCAAGTATGTCGCATGTTCGACTTATCACAACAATAGCATCAATAATTAATCCTTTTTTAAGGATTTATGGAAATTTTTGTCAAAAATTTGAAGCAGTTCATCTGGCATCATATCTATATTATTTGTTAAAAAAAATAAAAAAAGGCTTTTGCGCAACGTACGAAAAATCAAATTGACGATACATTTCTGTTCAATATCACTCATGTTCACCAAACGGAGCTCTATGCTCACGGATAAAAACCTAGTTGCAGTATGAATGCACTTAAAAAATGCTACATTTGCATTATTACGAGATATCTTAGTTGCCAAAGATTACGGCCACCCACTGGATACATCGTTATCGATGGAAAGAAACCTGGTGCATTTGTTACGGCTGCTCAGAGCTAGATAAAGAAGGTTTTATAAGACGGAATATGCAAGCAGTTGGTGGAAGATAACTATAAAGCATCGCACGAGGACGTTAGAGTAGCGGTAAAGAAACAGAATAAGTCTTCTGAAGAAAGAGCACTAAAAGTTAGCTAAATATAACGAAAATATTGAAAGATGTTGAAATTGTACCGTGTTAAAGAACCACTGAAAGTGTATGTAAATTGAAGGTATCATATCGCACAATCAGACTGATGAGGGCCTTCTACAAGCAATCCTGTTATTTTTTATCCAGCAAGTTCCTAATATTATTCGATGGGCTTTACTATGTGAACGATGGCAATCATTTCTGCCGGCAGTTACGAGACGTTGTTATGAATGAACTTGGAAGTATTCATACTGAAAAAAATATAAAAAGCCGATGCCATTTCACAAGGGTTTATACTTCATGACAATGTGTTGAATTGATGATTTTCCTCACACTGTAAAATTTGTTCTTTTTCTTTGAAGGGGATTGTCATCTGCGAGAAATTTTTTAAACTGGGAGTTTTGGAATCGATTAGTTCGCAAAAACACTTCACGTTTGCACATATTTAGCATACACTATATGATTTCATAGTCATAAATAAACACCATAAACATACCTTCATTTTCGGTCACTGTTTAGAATCATCTTTTTATTTTATAATGGTATTCCTTTCAGCATGTCCGTTAACTCACTAATGTGACGGAGGTTTGACATCAGCTAGCATATCAAAACATCTTGTCGACCTTCGCCTAACGCCACAACACATTGGCTCGATGTTATGTTAATTTAAGTGATGTCATATGACAGCACTGCAATAAGTGCCTGGCATAATGTTTATTTTTTCGCTTATTCTGCACACTAGCTTAGCTTAGCTTGACTAACTGCACGTATCAATGGTTGCTACTCCGTGATTGACCAGAATCAGTGAAATTGCACAATGAATCAACAGAATGGGGCTGGGAGTAACCGACAATTCTCACTGTACACGTTTCAGTGACTCAATTTCTTTAATAATCAATAACGGCGCCGGCCACGTCCCAATCAGTTGGGAATAGGGAAGGAAAGTTAGGGTGACCTTTGCTGATTAGGGACCGTGTTTACCTCTGCATCCCCACAAAGTTCACAGGAAGGAGGTTTTTCTATGTTAGTAGGGTAGGGCTCGATGGATCAGGATTCACCTTGATAAGTGATGAAATCATATAATATAGTTGATTTAATTCAAGGGACAAAAAGGATAACAATTACCTGTTTCGCTCCGCGTTTTTGAGAGCACTTACCAACTCTCAATTGTCTGAAAATCCTTGCGAGGTCAAACTGGTTAGCGTTCTCCTTTTTCCGCGGTACCTAAACGATGCTAATCCAAAACGGCCAAGCTTGCCCCATATGGCATTGCAGGTGAACGAAAGTAGCATCGTATCTCGAACTTAACTCCTCCAACTGTGGAACTGTATCTACAGCAATGCCATGACGGTAATGGAACTGGTCCGTGGTGGAACTGATTTACCAAGAGAGGTCTGCCGAACATCGATGTTTGTAGGATACCGTGTGTCCGGAGAGATTTTACCGATTCCTGAAGTTGATTTTGGTAGGCAGGTACAAGCCGGTTGAGCCAAGAATGGCCGGATAATCAGCAACAATCAAATATATGAACATACTGCCGGTGAAACCATAACTTTGCCATGTGAAATTTGGATATTTTTGATTATTTTATGCCTACCAAAACACATTGATGTGTACTTTCAAAATATAATTCAAACAGGTGTTGTTTATTGTAACTGTAACTGTAATTTCTCAGTTCCCACCCTGGCAGACCACTGTCCGCCTATCTGCGTTTGGGCTAGGCGAGAACCTACCAAGCCTACCCGTTGATATGCCCTAGACCATATAGCACACCGGGATCTTCCACAAGCAGGCGCCGGTTATTAACTAACCAGTCCCAACAAGTGTTAGATTCATTACATAGAGGATAGTAGGAGGCAGAAAGTGAAGCAAGAGAGAGAGGGGCGTTTGAATGCTGAGACGAAAACGAAATAATGATTTAGTGATTATTGTAATTCATAAGTTCAAGTATGAATAGTTCTCATCTGTTTCTTCTCCTATTGGTTGTTGTTGCACTGATACAAGTGCAAGTTTGTCATCCAACTTGCTCTTTGATTTCCACTACCGCTCGTATATTGTGCGGGACGCATTTTCATACATGGAAAGATAGTAAACATAATAAAGATATTCGTTAGTGGTAACATATATAATACGCTTTCTTATCATGTGTTTGTGTGAAGGTTAAATGTTTTCATTTTAGTACCGATTTCCGATTTGACCATGGTGATACTGACACCATCAGTAAGGATGCTATTGGGGCCACTCACAAATTGTGATGGTGGTTTTTCATTGAGAAAACAAGGTAATTAATATTAAAGCATGATAGCCAATTTAGATCAGTTTACACCAATAGTACAGACGCTGTTGCAACCATTCACAAAATGTAATAGTGATTGGCTGGTTCCTAGATATGTGGCACAGCGAGTCTGGCGAACGAATAATATGGATCACAATTAATTATGATCCCCACCACCCGCCCACCACACCCGGCAAACCAACACATCTCACGGGGAAGCAGCCTTATTGTTCTTCTTTGTCCACTCGATCACTCGCGCCACCGAACAATAGGTTAACAGAAACAATAGAAAACGCGATATTCCCAACAACAAAACTTTGCGCAACACACCCTCGACACAAATATTTACAAACAATGCCCGAGGCAGGCTCTTTGATTTTCGCAAACTGTCAACTTGCACAACTACAGTCTAAAAACCATTTCACAACTTGAACCGATATCTGTAATAAGCAAGCTGAACGTCCCACTTTGAATCACGATTGAAGGATTTCGCGAAACATTCCGCGTCTATTGTCAACTTTATGCTTCAATTGATTTCCATGCTCATCTGTTTAGCACCAACCGGGGGAGACTTGGTCCTATACCCAATGTTTTCCTTATCTCCAATCCGCTCAACAAATCGCAATGTTTTGTGATATAGTGGGCGGAATATTATAATTTGAGATAATTCAATACAGACGTCTTCCAAACTTGGAAGATCGACAGGTTATCGGTGTGTAACCACCTGGTACCTCATAGCAAGATGCTTAGAGGCGGACCGGAAGTGTAGATGAGCTACCTCACCCAATTCAAACAGGTGTTGTTTATTGTTATTGATCAATCCCCACCCTAACAGGTAACTACCCACCGATCTGCACTTAGGCTGAGTGAGAACCTACTTAGCCTAAGCGTTTGTGCATACTAATCCGTATAGCATGCCGCCACTTTCACTAACGGGCCCCGTTGTCCCATTAGCTTCCGTACATTGGTTATGGATAGGAGGAGATTGATAGGAAAAATTTAGAGAGCAGGAGTTGTGACTGGAAAGAGACAAGAATAACGAAAAACATAACAAAACAAAATTAGGACATTAGATATTTTCTTCAAAATTTGGTAGAAATAAATTATTTGATGCCTGAAAAGAAACAAAATTAAGAATAAAGATCTAAGTGAAATCCTTGTAGTCCCCCGGATGTTTCAAGAGCTTAGCCATTTGTCTGGAAAGATACTTAGAGTTATTGTCTTACCTGTCAAGTAAAATATAAACCACTGACAAAGTGTGTTGGTGTTTCCTCACTAGGAAAACAGGAAGTTTATATTAACGCTTGATAGATAATTTGGATCGATCTATATCAACAGTAAGGAAGATATAGCAGCCAATCACACAATGGGACAGTGGTTCACCCGTTCCAAGACATGGCGGCCTGGCGAGTATGGCAAAGGAATACTATAGATCACAACTAATTATAATACCCACCACCGGCCCACCACACCCGTCGAAGCACCAGATCTCAACGAGAAGCAGCTTTATTGGAAATGAGAAGAAAAACTAGTATCCTACCACTTTATCACCACCTCCGCCCATCCCGACAGACACGCGTATCCCGTCCACAATACGCAGACCTCCCCAGCGCCGTGCACTAATAACTTGACTGGTCGAGTTATTAGGGAACGTCCATTGATTACGTCACGCAAAAATTGCCTTTTTCTACCCCCCCCCCCCCCCGTTGTCACGTTTTTTGTATGGACCTTCAAATTTTTTTGTATGGATCGTCACGTTTTCTCAAACCCCCCCCCCTACTGCGTGACGTAATTAATGGACCTTCCCTTAGTACACGACACTGAAGAAGTTCGCATACTGCAGACGAAACACGCGTATCCGTCAAGACAAGCAAAAAAGAGAAAGTCGGAATCAAACGGAAAACACCAATCCCTCCTCTCCCTCTATTAACAAGTAATCCACTAAACAGCTCACACTTTCTAGTATTCAGTTAATTGTTTTTTTTCTGTGCTCACATGATCACTCGCCCCGCCGAACAACAGATAACCGAAATTAAAATAATGCCCTATAACCGATATCAAAGCAGTTAGCAACAAGGCATCGACACCGTGGTGATACGGCAAATATGGTGAACTAATAGTATGGATGTTTTAATTATTTACCGTCATATCTCCCCTAGCAGCAGTTTTTTGATCTTTTTCTTTACAGACTCGATCACTCGCGCCGTAAAAAAAAAAACACCGAAAACTATAGATAACGCGCCAAACCCTATAAGAAAATTTTAAATAAGAAAGAATCGACGCAACTGTTCACAACTCTCAACAGCCGAGCGCTCAGCAACCCCACCTTAAGGGCCCCGGCTAAACTTCACAGTTATCTATAAAAAAATAACCAGTTTTCGGTCAAATCCCACCGAAATCCCCCTAACCGGACTACCGAAAGCTCACCCGGGGGATACTTGGTCCTATACCCAATGATTTCATTATCTCCAATCCGCTCAAATCAATGCAGACGTCTTGTAAAATTGGCAGATCGACAGGCAATTGGTGGAGACCCACCTGGTACCTCACATCAAGATGCTTAGAGGCGGACCGGAAGATTTGATGAGCTACCTCCCCCAATTCAAACAGGTGTTGTTTTTTGTAGAAAAATTGAAAAATACGGTGAGTGCATTTTTTCCACCTGAAATATAGACGCTTCATAACTGGGAGTGATATTTGCTCTAGTGAGACACTTTTCAAGTGGGATAAATCGACTTGAAATTTTTGCAAAACTGATGATTTGTAACATGGTATGCATCTACCGGCAGCATACCTATCGAGGTATTGTTCAGATGAAAACACAATTTAAAAAAGATACGAACAGGTGATTCCAATCGATAACCCAGTTCTAAACTCCTAAACACTAAAGCTCGATTTCCTAAAAAAGATAGAGCATTTTCGTTGTTTGTATTTTAAATTTTGCACCTTAGCACTGAAGTCGAAAGCATTCTTATACTATGGAAAGTATAAGTATGGAGTTTTGTTTTACTAACTTGTGTTCCTAAAACCAAATTAATAGAAAAAAAATAATGATAATAATAAACGCAGTCTTATTACCTCTATCTACCCTATATGGATTTATGGGATAAGAGTAAAGGCAAATTACACGGAAGAAAATACGCAATCACATCCAAATCCTAGAGCTCGGTTCAGGTGTCACTGATTCCTCGGTACTTTGGTAGATAATACTGGTCCTCCTGTGCGTCTTAGTGGGACCACGGCCACCAGACTTCCACTCCAGCCCATAGCTGTTCGTCCCAATTCCCCCCGCAGGACTATACTTGTTACGTAGTCTTCCCTGGTGATAACACTCAACTTCAATATTTAAGTAATCGTCCGTAAACCGGAATTCGATAGCGACACAATGAGCACCACTTTCTTCGTTTTCCAATAATTTACCATACAAATTTTGCGAAAAAATAAACCACAAAGATTCATCACCAGAATCACCCGATCACACGCGTTCCTCTCGACATAGTTGGTCATAGTCATTCCTTTGGGCCGCAACAGGTCACTTATAAAGGAAAAACTTAACTTTAACATTCAATTTTCAAATATTCAACCCCGAACAACAGAAAAACTCGTGACAGCTACCGAAAAATCAACCGTCCGCCTATTTTTTCGCTTATTCTGCACACTGCACACATACTTCTGTCAAGCATGCTGTTGAACAGTGTAAACTTGAAATAAACGATAAAAAAATGCGTAGTGTGAGCGGTTTGAGTCGCTTTATAGCAAAGATTCAGCAAGGTTTATGTCTGAGATATTTTAGTTGGCAGAAAAGCACGCAAGTACGTGCAAGTAAATATACTTTTGAAGTACGATCAAAAGTTGCACCATGCCAGTATTTTGGGTGTAAGCATCGCATGCATCACCCAAAGTCGGCCATCGAGAGAGTCACCCTACCACGTACTGATGGAGGAAGAGGGGTTAGCGATATTCAAGCGCTATGTGTTTCCCAGATTCAGCAGTTGCGGATGTACTTCATTGAAAGACAGACCCATCACGAAGTCTACCGTGCTGTTTGTGAAGCAGACCATGGGTTCAGCGCTCTCCATCTGGCGCAGGAGGACTATCAGCTGGGCTGTGACCTAAAAACTATTTACGATAAAGTTGCATCGTGGAAGCTGAAGGAGCTGCAAGGGACGCATCCCCATCAGTTGGAACAAGCGCTTGTCGACAAAGTAGCGTCGAATACGTAGCTGGTGACCACTTCTCAGAGACTGAAGGCTTCATGGTAGCCATCCAAGACCGGGTCATTGGGACGAAGAACTATCGCAGGTACATATTGCACGAAGAAGTCGAAGACCGTTGTAGAAGGTGCAACGCAGTAGGAGAGACGATCGAACATGTTGTTGCTGGTTGCCAAGCATTGGCAGAAGTAGCGTATCTCGGTCGTCACAACGATGTCGCCAAGATTGTGCACCAACAACATGCACTGAAGCACAATTTGGTTACCCATTACGTGCCCTACTACAAGTACCTGCCAGACCCGGTTCTGGAAAATAGTTGCGAAAAGCTGTACTGGGATCGCGAGATTCTAACGGAAGAACTTATCTGTGCCAATCGCCCTGACATTGTGATCTTCGCCAAAAGGATATATATATATGTATATATATATATATATATATATATATGTATCTATATATATATATATATATATATATATATATATATATATATATATATATATATATATATATATATATATATATATATATATATATATATATATATTTATTTATATATATATATATATATATATATATATATATATATATATATATATATATACAGCTATTCCACGGGAAAAGTATAGAGTTGAGAAAAAAAGTTGTCCAATTTTGCTCAAAATCGCTTGGTATGTTCTTCATCGAAAATAATAAGACCCGTATTTTTTAATTTTTTTATTTGGGTGACCATGTTCGATATAGGGTAACCAGAAAAATCGACATTTTTCGAATTTTTTTATTTTTGAAAAATCATAACTTCTGAACCGCTGAAGATTATTAATTATTGTTTTTATTAAAAATATTTGTTAAAATAATTAATGTACTCAAATTTGCTAAAAGGGTCCATTTATTTGTATTTTATGATTTTCAAAATGTTGGACCACAACGACTATTTATGTTTATATTTTTTAATTAAAATTCAAACATTTTTACATAACATATTAAAAAATCTTAAATGTTCATCAAGCCGTTTTTGAGTTAAATTTTTTGAAAATTTCAAGTTTTTTGCCTATACACACATGGAATGAGCATCATTTTCCATCACTACAAAATAACTGCGGGAATCATTTCATTGAAGTTATCAAACTTATTCCTAATAAATTCATGATAACCATGTTTACAAATCTAGTTTTATTTGTGAAGTATTGTACCCATCAAAAGTAGGGGAGGCTGGTCCAATTCTGACCCCATTACATGTAAGAACTATAAATCAGCCTCAAATTGTTTAAAAGCAGAGACCAACATTGCTAGGGTTTACTCAGCCATAGTTTACGCTATAACTGGAGCCACAATGGTCCGTTAGCGTCCAAATTCAGCATGAGTGCTCATAAGGATTGCAGGGGCACTCATGCCGAATTTGAGTTGTAGCGTAAACCACGACTGAGTAAAGTTAACTCATATTTTGAATTATTCCACATTAGGGTCATTTTGAGTGAACCGAACCGAAACTATAATACAAATTTTTTTAGGGTGTAGAACATTTTTTCTCAAATTTAGTCAATTTTGAAGTCCAACAAACACAATTTCTCCGACCAATGCATTCTACGTTGAAATTCTTTGTGTAATGAAAGCTTTCCATTGGTATTTAATTATTTTTATTTTTCATAATTCATCAAAAAAAAAACTACATAGCAAAATTCTTACAACTTGGTATGTTCTTCATCGAAAATAATAAGACCCGTATTTTTTATTTTTTATTAGGGTGACCATGTTTGATATACACGGTGTTCAATAAGTTCGAATACAAGTTTTCATCATTGCGTAGGTATGCGCCATGTACATATTCTGCATTGGTATTGGTGTCAGCTTTAGCTTCATTCATACGCTACCGAATGTGCGCGGTGTTGACATTCTGTTAGTTGTTGTTCGTTTATTACGCGCGATGAAAGAGTATCGGGACTTCGTAATTAAGCGTTTTTTGAACGGTGAGCGACCCGGTGATATATTCCGGCTGCTGAAATCGCATGGGGTCAAGCGGAACTTTGTCTACACGACCATCAGGCGATACCGGGAGACGTCCTCGACCAATGACCGTGCGAGATCCGGTCGGCCGCGTTCAGCGAGGACGCCACGGGTCATCAAGATCGTGAGGGAGCGAATTCGGCGCAAAAAGAACCTCAATGGTTCGAGCTAAGAGGATCCTCTCTCGGCACGCTGGTCAGGAGTTTGTTTTTTCGGACGAGAAACTGTTCGTGCTGCAGCAGCCGCACAATGTGCAAAATGACCGGGTGTGGGCGCCATCGAGGGACAGCATTCCTGAATCCAATATAAACATCCCTCGGTTCCAAAGTGCCGCGTCGGTGATGGTTTGGGGGGCAGTATGCAAACGTGGTAAGCTACCCTTGGTGTTTATTGAAAAAAACGTCAAAATCAACGCGGCGTACTACAAAACTGAGGTTTTGGAAAAGGTTGTTGCCCCCAGTCTCCGAAGCCTCTACGGCGATGAGCACTACGTGTTCCAGCAGGACGGTGCACCAGCCCATACGGCAAATGTGGTTCAAGCCTGGTGTCGGGACAATTTAACCGACTTTCTGGACAAAACTTTGTGGCCTCCCAGCTCCCCGGACTTGAATCCTCTCAACTTTTTTGTTTGGTCCTATATGATGGCGAAGCTGAACGAATACAAGGTCAGCACTTTGGATCATTTCATGACGGTAATTCTCAAAATCTGGGACGAAATGCCCGGTTGTAGACGATACACCCAGTTTTTTTCCGGCGTGCCGCCTGCGACGCGTTCGAGAAACGTTTGAAGCTCGTTAAGGAGTACAAAGGGGGGGTCATTCCAAGAGAAATGTTGTAAACGTTCCTTGTAAACATAGCTTTCAATAACATAAATCCAAAAAATAAAAAAACATGTTTTCATTTTTTTAACAAATTTTGAAAGTGTATCCGAACTTATTGAACACCGTGTATAAATATAATCTTACGCCGTCCGGCAGTGATTTTATGTAAGCAAAATGTTTGCAATTTAACGAACTGTTGTCGACTCGACAAACATTTTCAGCCCGGGAGTTGGAAGGTGATAGCTCTGTTGGGTTTCAGTTACTCACGTCCATTCCGAGGTCACTTTCACTTACAACAAGCCCCGCATAAACACAGTACAAACATCAAATGGATATAGGTACTGTGCACAGACTTGCATCCTCAAATATTATTGTTTTGAGGATGGCACATATTTAGTAGCATCGTTCAAATACAGATAGATCTCACCGGATATTCTTGCTGATGTTCAGTCTTCATTTGGAAGACTGCCCTGTGATGCTAAAGGATGCATTTATGTCTCTACAGAAGTAGCACTACACTATTCGGCTAATATTTTCACATCATCCTTTTCCAATTAGTACTTCGTGCACAAATGCAATACAATGAAAATTACAGGTTAAAAAACACTTCCGAGAAGAAATTTAACTTGAAAAATCATAATAATTGTGCAACGAAAGAAAACAACCTTCACAGCTCTCCATCAGTACACCACGTGGTGAGTGCATCTGAAATTATATGCCAACCACACACGCGCGCATGTGCGTTAGCTTCGTTCTTTGCCTCTGACCAGCAAATGGCCATTTTCTACATTGCACTGGTTTTCTTTTTTCTCTCTCCACACACTGCCAACAATCAATATCCCACGTTATGAGACCACTCTATAACAACTTCTAAACTGCTTATAACCATCAAGTCACTCGCGACAAAGCAGAAATATACTCTAATTGAATCACTTAATTTAAACCAACACAACTAAGCTGATATTAACTTTTTCTCTGGGTATGGGGGCGAAACACAAAAAACAAATACAAAACGGGGAAAACTACCGACCATCACAAATTTTTGGAAGGAATCGATTATATTCACTACACCTTACACAAAACACGGGGAGATTTTTCAACGTGCTGCCTTTGGTTGATGACTATGCGAAAACATCAGTCGTCATTGGATTAATGAGTGTAGTTTGTTATCATTTCAAAGCATTGAAGTTCCCAAATGAAACACCAGAGCCTTTGCGCTCATTGGTGTCTGGATCAGGAAGTGGTTCTAAACATTTTCTGCAGAACATCCAGAGTTATAATGATTGTTTTCAAATGACTTCGTTTGGTGCAACGCACATAATAATATTTACAAGTTTTTTTTTGAAACCGTCTACGTTACAGGTCAAATATTCCAAAAAAGCGAGTTCAATGTTGCCACCGACGGACTTAGACCACACATTTCTACAGATTTATTTCAAGGGAGATTAAGTCAGCAACATTATTCCACCATGAAGCGGAACATTGTACAACAATTGCAAGCGATGCTTCATGAACCCAATTGATTGATTCAAATGTTCAAGATTACTCTAAAGGGCGATACGGTCAAAATTTGGTCAATATCAACTTGACGTATTTCTTTCAATTTTGCATTTAAAAAACCTGAACACCCCTCATTTTGAAGGTGTGTGTGTGTAGAATGTTGCTCCTATTTTGATATTGGAATTCACTCTTCAGTTGTCAAAATGCCGTCCAAGCAAGAAGAGCAGCGTATCAAAATTTTGCTCGCGCATCGCGAAAATCCAAGCTACTCGCACGCAAAGTTGGCAAAATCGCTAAAAGTTGCCAAATCAACCATTACAAATGTAATTAAAGTGTTTGGGGAACGTTTGTCGACAGCCAGGAAGTCTGGATCGGGGGGGAATCGAAAACCGGAAGCCGCTGAGACGGCAAAGAGAGTTGCCGGTAGTTTCAAGCGAAACTCTAACCTATCTCTCCGAGATTCCGCCAATAAGCTGGGTGTATCGTCTACAACCGTGCATCGAGCCAAAAAACGAGCCGGACTATCGACTTACAAGAAGGTAGTGACTCCAAATCGCGATGATAAACAAAATACGACGGCCAAAGCGCGATCCCGGAGGCTGTGCACGACGATGCTGACGAAGTTTGACTGCGTGGTAATGGACGACGAAACCTACGTCAAAGCCGACTACAAGCAGCTTCCGGGACAGGAGTTTTATACGGCAAAAGGAAGGGGAAAGGTAGCAGATATTTTCAAGCACACGAAACTGTCAAAGTTCGCAAAGAAATATCTGGTTTGGCAAGCCATCTGTACCTGTGGCTTGAAAAGCAGCATTTTCATAGCTTCCGGGACTGTCAACCAAGAAATTTACGTGAAAGGGTGTTTGAATAAACGTCTGCTGCCTTTCCTGAAGAAACACGGTTGTTCCGTACTGTTTTGGCCGGATTTGGTATCTTGCCATTACGGTAAAAAGGCCATGGAGTGGTACGCCGCCAACAACGTGCAGGTGGTTCCCAAGGACAAGAACCCTCCCAACACGCCAGAGCTCCGCCCAATTGAGAAATACTGGGCTATTGTCAAGCGGAACCTAAAGAAGACCAAAAAAAACTGCTAAGGACGAGCAGCAGTTCAAGGCAAACTGGCTTTCTGCGGCGAAGAAGGTGGACAAGGTGGCTGTACAAAATCTGATGGCAGGGGTCAAGCGTAAGGCCCGGCAATTTGGATTTGGAAAAGCGGAAGCCTAACTGAATATTTTTCCTGAATTTTATACTAATTGAACTTGAAAGAGAAATTTAATTTGATTTTTTAAATAAACGATTTCACCGATTTACACGCGTTTTCCCTTGACCAAATTTTGACCGTATCACCCTTTAGATCGAATGCCATCTAACAACAATAAGCTTGCGATTCAAGCTAATACCTTCTTCAATTTTCCAATAAGTATTTTAATTGTATGCAGGACAACGTCTGCCAGGTCAGCTAGTGATTAAATAAAAATCAGCTCAGTTTCTAGAATAACGTTTAAGTTACTTACACTATTGCATTTTTCTACAATTTGATTTGCTTTTCATTTATTATTTTATTTTTTGACTTAGGACTACGTTTATGATTTCAATACAGGGGTACACGTTGCGACTACAAAAATTTGGAGCGTCACGAAATATACTTAGGTTTTGAACGTTAATAACTAAGTAATTGCTTGATTGATTTCCAAATTCCAAATTTTTGCCTCAATCGATCGGAACATTTTCTACGCTTCGATTTCAATATTTAAATCTATTTCTTTTTAACATTCTACTATTGAAATTAACGCAAATAGAAGGTGATGTCTCATAATGCCTATTTTTCAGAGTAAATTTACCAAATGCACAGTTCTTTCTTAGCGCAGACTTCATATTCAAGTAACGAACGTCTCCTAACCAGCCACGAAGGTTTTAAAACAGGTACACCACAGATACACCACCAGGTCACATTTTGCTTTTGTATTTCGGCAGTCGTAGAGCAGTGCAGTGTCTACAGGAACGCAGCTGGCGGCAGCAAGCACCTTGAAGGGTGCACTGGTGAGCAGTCGTTGCTCAGAGAAGCGTTGATGCAGTATGGAGTTGGTGCCGATGTTCCCGTCAACCTTGCTGCGAAAACATGGCTGCTGAAGCCTACGAGTTGGCTGGAAAATGCAGCCCGTGACAATCATCCCACGTCAAATTCAAATGGCCACCCGCAATGACGAGAATCTGAACCAAGAAAGAAAGCCCAAGTTCAATCGCTTACCATATATCTCCCCCGTCATTACTAAATCCGTCCTTTTCAGAACGCCCAAATCAATCTACCATATAAAGAGTTTATTTGGTTGAATTTTTCTCTTGTGCTGTTTGAAATTTAAATTACCGCGTCTCGGCTGAACATGGCGTCCCAGAGTAAATGACAACGTTGAACAGACCAACGAACGATATTCTAAAACGGATAATTCATGCCGAATTGCAACACATCAGACCGACCATGTGGTTGAGTTCGTTGTAGTTCCTAATTGTGGATACTGGATTAGCTATTGGTGGTGGCAAGCAAGGCATATTTCATCAAATAACCCGTTTAGCGTGCACTAATTCAAACCAATTATTGTGGCGCAATAACTGAAGGTCGTCCCCTTTGATGCAATTTGTATCACATTGTCGTCGTTAGTACCGCCTTCTTTCGTGCAATAGCATCCGAAGCCATCACATAACAGGTCTTAGCAGAAAATTTTGATTCAGTCTTACGACAGTCGTAGAGCTGTGTAGAGGTGGTTGGAACGTAGCTGGCGGAAGCAAGTACCTTGAAGGGTGCACTGGCGATCAGCAGTTGCTCAGAGAAGCGTTGCTGCAAATTGCTCTTGCGTCAAACTCGTCACGAGAAACATAGCTGCTGAAGCCTACGAGATGGCGGGAAATGCCGCCTGTGACAACAACGTGACAAGGATCGTCTTACGTCACCTGCAAATGGCAACCCGCAACGACGAGGAGCTGAAACAAGAAGACCAAGAAGAAAGCCTATGTTGACCCATGTTTCTCCCCCGTCAACTAATCCGTCCTTTCCAGTACGCCCAAATCATTTATTGCTTAAATTTAAGAGTTTGTTTGGTTGAATTTGTGCTGTTTTAAATTTTTATTACCGTGCACCGGCTGAACATGGCATTGCTTTGAACGCCATGTCCCGTAGTAAATGACAAAGTGCCCAACGAACGAAATTCTATAACGGATAATTCGAGCCGAACTGCAACAAGGCTAACCAACCATGTGCACATATTTACAGTATAGAGGGGAGGTTCAGTTCGTAGTGGTTCCTAGTTGTGCATGGCGGATTAGTTGCTGATAGTATATAATAAATATTTAATAAAAGGATTCAGTATTGAACACAACAAATAGCTTAATAACTTGTTTGAAGCTTGCTTTTTTGCAATCGCTGCCCACTGTTTGCTGTCACCGTTATCATTCTCTTATAACTAGTTGTTTAATGCTGGTAATGTTCTCTTCAAATTCCACTCAGTTCTCCAAAGTGTTTTTTACGTTCTAGTGCCTTGAATAGAGTCCCTACTATTCGATAGAAATCAAATAATTTTGAGAAAGTCTAAGTGAAATGTTGCAAATGAGCGTCCACCCAAGAACCGCTATCGAGAGAGCTCGCTGTTATCGGGCAAAAAGGAAAGCAGCCGAAGATAATGCGTCGCCTACTGGTTGGGACTACTGCACGGAAATTATTGTCGAAAATTGATGATTTTTTGAATAATGATAAATAAATGTTATTTATTTTTGAAGGAAAGCTGAAAATAAAACTTGAAAATAGAAACATGTAAAACTTGAAAATAGAAACAAATATTGCTTATTATTCTCTTGAACCTCAGACGAACAGACACAATACTCGGAAATCGTTCATCGATCATGAAAAGTAGCCAAATGCAATTTGTTATGAGTTAGTATTATGGCTCTTGCGCGCATGCTGATTTACATGTTTTACATGTTTTCGATTTGTTTTACATGAATACATTACTGCCATTGTTGTCATCACAGCGTGTTTCACATATGTCGATAGTGTTTTATCAACGATGTTTAGCAGTGAAAGTTGTTCAATGAGTTATGTCTTTGTTTGAACCATTCTTACACTACTATTATTCTAAAACTGCTTGTATCTCTTTGATTTTAAACAATTCTCAAAAATATAAAAGCATATTTTGAATGTGACATATTATTTATAAATGATCTCTTTAATAGATTAAATATCTACATTTTACTATCTCATCTAAAATGTTAACAACTGGGAAAGAAAGTTGACTTGTCTTTGGGAGTGCTGGGGCTGGGTTTCGGGATGCTCGTTTGCGAAACATATCTTTCGTGCGCCGAAGCTGAAATGTCTTCGACATTGGCACATTTGGCAGTGTTATGTACACATAGGCATAGTAGAAACCGTATGCAGTTGGAGCTGATTGAAACCATCCTCTTGATAAAAGTGTCCTAAATGACTTATAATATAGAGATATAGAATATCTTGATATCATATGTGATTTATATCATTCCCAATGAAAGCAAGATGTATAAATGTAGATATCAAGACAGCCTATATCAAATAATTCAGTTTTTAGTGCGAAATGTTCAGTGTAAGGAAATAAGATCTGAAACGAAACGTTTGAACAATCAAGCGATCTAGATTGCACATTGCTTCGTAGTCCTACGTCACCTTTACGTACAACCCCATTGGGCTGTACCTTGTAGTTTTTTTTAATAAAAAAAATCGATAAATTCGATGTTGGTTTCTCGTATAGTTCGATTCATAGATAGGCTTAACGTTATTTATAACATGCAATATGGATTTTGTTACGAGAGTAGCACAACTGTTGTTAGAACTGAACTTGTTAATCAAATTCAGGAAAAATAATGACTCCAAGCGTTATGTCGGTGCATTATATTTAGAAAAACCATTCGATACATTGATTAACGATATAGGGTAGGTAACGACTTAAGCACCCCGGGACCCTATTCCAAGCACGAGGTTCACGTTAACATATAACGCGCATTTTTTCCAGTATGGTGCTCCATATAGTGAAGCACCATACTGCAAAAAATGAGCGTTGTAGGTTAACGTTTACCCCGTGCTTGGAATAGGGTCCCGGGGTGCTTAAACCGTTTCCTAGTTATTGTTACCACAATAGAATCTAATGTAAATTGAGACATCGACAATAGAAACGGGGGGTTGTTATGTATCTTATCAGTAGAAAAAATCATTATTCTCCGAAAAAAAATTAGTCAATTAGTATTAATTGTATTGTTTCTCAATTGTTGAAAATCCGTGCATGTAGAGTGAATTGAAAAACTATTGTAATGATAATATGCATTTTTCATTTATCTGATTCATGATCAATAAGATTCATGGTCGGAAATAGATTTTAATGTTATTTTGTAATATAGTATTGTAATTGTATGGTTATTTTTATCCGGGTGCCAGCTGAAACATGGACACGCTGGTTGGCATTGGGAAATGTTGTCATTATGACAAAAGCGAAGTAAACGGGTGCGACTGAAGATTGTGTGCCAATAAATTAATTTGTGTACCTGTTAATCCTACCGTATTATTTCCCGTTCTCTTTTAATAAATAATTTTAGCACGCTATGGTGCCATCTTTGCTTTACAAAACTATTTATTTCAAGAGCCTGGTGCAACGTGACATTCATCAAAGGCTCAATTTGTTTTTCAGCATTGCAGCATAACATTTATATTAAAATTGAACTTATGAACTTCAACCACTATATTCATAAAAGACTGGCATGCGCTTGTAAGCAAAATAGGATTATATTAAAATATTTTGTTTAGTGGTATTATTATTAGCCTAAGGTAGTCGAAAGATTTGTTGCCTGGACAAGGGTTCGTGTAGTCGCCAGTCCCTTTTCATGTGAAAACACGTGGCCTTCGGGCTGTAGTCTTAGAATGGTCCTCATTGAGATCGACTGGCCCTGCTTTAACAAATTACCACGAAGGCTATTCTTTCGAGGCAACTTGATTCTTGTCTCGTCACGAGCGGCTTCAACAGCCATGTTTCTCGCAACGAGGTTGACGATTCATCGGCACCAACAGCAAACTGCACCAACGCTTCTCTGAGCAACAACTGCTCGCCAGTGTACCCTCATTGGGCTGCAGGACGTTTGGCAGGACACCGTTCTGTGAAATAGTCACACCGGAGAAAAAAAAATTCAGCTCCTCGTCGTTGCGGATGGCCAGCTGCAGTTGACGCGAGATGATTCTGGTCTTCTTCTTTTCAAAGGCTGCGTTTTCTACCAACGTGCTCGACGAACAGCTCAGTCGCATACGGATGCTCAGCGCGAACTGATTGTTGGTCTTCGGTCGTTCCCACATGTTCCATAATTACTGGCAAGGTTACTGTGGCAGTATGAACCAATCAGAGCGTAGGGCAAATATGATGTCATTTTCGACCAATAGCTTTGTGCGTTCAGAAATTTTTGTGGGACGGTCCACAATTGAAAATCAGACACCGGCAACAAAGAAAAGCTATTTTGAAGAAGAAGAAGACATTTGTTACCCGTTTCCTACGACCTTGCTAGGGAAAACACATTTTTCAACCTGTTGATATGCAAATTTATATGGGAGCAAAAGAAGATCATTTTCAAATGAAAAATTGAACTACTTATACATACTAATTGAACTTCTTTCAAATTTCAATGCGAAAAATTGGTGAGTCTTTTTTATTAAATGGTGTATGAATGAAGTCATTCTGTTTAGTCGAACGAGAGTTATAAGCGTTCAAAAACCTTTCACTTTTGCGTAAAGCTCTCATTTTTCAAAATTTTAAATGACACCTGGTATAGAAAAGAGAAACGTAGTCCTACGTTAATTTTTTTGCTCTGTTGTCGGTGTCTGATTTTTGAATATACTTTTCTTGTGAATTTTTTTTATTGGCTTATCAGATACCTTTAAATTTTCATAGTATACTTTTCTATGGGACCTATATTTTTTGAAGCATGTAACTATTGAAAAACAATTAAAAACTGTTATACGACCATTTCACCCCATATGTGCCCTTTAGGGAATAGATATTTGGCCTCTTTTCTCCATTGTGATTAATCCCTCTGAGGTGAGTTTCACGTTAACTTATACGCTTTTCACTCCTATGGAGTAATCACTTAGCAGATGTCAAAGCTCACGTGAAACAAACCGGTAATTTTCTTGCTCAGTTACTCAACCGGAAAGTTTCGTAACAAAATGTCATTCTTTGCTTAAAAAAGCCGGGCCTTGGAAATGTGGTGGTGCGTTCAACAAACAGTTGTTGTCAGAAAGATTAAAAAGATGCATAATCATAAATCTGGTTGGTATCCACACATAGGTTTTTGGACATAAGATTATCATACAAAATGGAGTGCAAATACATCTGATCTGGCAATAACGGAATTGCATCCGTGGGCGGCCAATCATGCTCATGCATGCTCATGCTCATAAGATTATCATACAAAATGGTGTGAAAGTTATAAATAACTTGTGTTTTTAATTTGTGCCTTTACAGAGCCTCGCTTCCGAAACCATAGCTCAATTAAATTATATTAGGCACTCGGGAAACTCCCGATCGATCTCGTATTCACCGTCGTCCACTTAAAAGGCAACAAAAAAACATAAGCTCTGGTGGTCCCGGTATGCGTCTCTTATTGACAAACGCAGGTATTGTGATTCACCTACCGTTAGGTGGCACTCAGGGATATGCAACTGCCATTCAGAAGCCGGCAGAAGAGATTTTGAAATTGAAGACGCAGCAGACTGAGATTTACGGCAAGCATTCGAAAACATCGGTGGATGTATTGTACGGCAAGTTGGAACGTGATACGCTACCCTTTCAAGGAGAAGCACATACTCTGGGACTCATAGATAAGATGCAGGAGCATCCATCATCGACCACCGATGGATCATCATGATTTTGACATTGAATGACAGTGTGGCATTAAGCCTTTTAGCTTTTTATTGCAATCATGTTGGATTCCACAATAAGCTATTTTATCATTACACAAAATATGTTAACAAATATTTCATAATTGTGAAAAAATCTCAAATGTTTCTACGATTTCTTAAACCAACGCATTGAATTTTGCGATAAAGAGTAGAAAATTTCCAACTTCGGTGGAATTTTTGAGTATGGTTTCGAATTAGCCTGCTAGGTAACCCCTCGAGGGGAAGG
The DNA here is from genome assembly GCA_034211315.2 of Aedes japonicus. Lineage (NCBI taxonomy): Eukaryota > Metazoa > Arthropoda > Insecta > Diptera > Culicidae > Aedes > Aedes japonicus. Next base: position 128,692 of record JASCZW010001558.1, on the reverse strand, counting down.
TTAATGAAAAGTATAAGAAAAATCAAGAACTTGTAGACACCGAGTTTTAAAGAACAGCACAGATCTTGTTTCATTTGTTAGGAATAACGACACACTTTCTTTTGACTTATGAAAAATGGCCTTTCTCATCAATGATTGACAGATGTTGAACAATTATATTTTGTTGTTCTGGTTATTCGATTTTATCACTACCCGAGCGGTTCCTGAACCGTTCCAATTATGCTGAAGCTTCTGTAGAATCTAACTATATGGCTTGCTAGGATGTAATTTAAAGTTTCAGAAAATTTCCTCACAGTCAGCAGTCTCGCCGGTCTGAAATTTGTGGAGTGCGACATCGGTCACCATCACCTTCGAATTGTGCTAGAAATCCAAAGTCTGAGTGAATTCGGCATGTGCTATCAGACAACGAAAAATGATCTTCGACGGAAACTTCATCGATGCGGTCCCATTATGCCACTGAACCATGTGTACGATCCTATTACAAGACACTCTCGAGGATTTGGATGTGTGTACTTTCTTCAACTTTTGTTAAACACAACATACGGATGGTCTTATCCGGGACAGAGAAACGTCATGCACCAAACCCAGACCATTACATGTCGTCAGAAAGTAGGATCGAGCGCGAAAAATTCCAAAAATTGTATGGAGAAAAGTCTACGATGGGGGAGGGGAGATCTGAGATTTTCAAAAATGAGTCAACGTGGTTTATGAACAGCCCCAAAACAGAGCATGGGCCTCTTATATGACACAATGTACAGTGTAACTGACTAGATTTGATGTTTTAATTTTAATTTATTTGTTGAAGTGCGAGTTTTGGAATCATGTTGAGGATACAATTAGGAAGATCCTCTTAAGGCCAGTATCGACCTAAAAAGGTTACGGAATTTTGTTCTATACTATCAAACGGAATTTTGACAATTGGTTCGATGGAACGAAATGTCACCTTCAATTACGGAATAATCGAGCGGAATATTTACCGAACGTAAAAGTTACAACTCCCATTAGTTTACGTGGAAACCTTACAAATTCCTATTTTATTTTTCGTTCTTTTCAGGTGGATACTGCTGCAGATTTTTTTTTTCGATTTTTACTTTGCCGTTTCAGTAAACGGAATTTAACATGGGTTTGGGATCGAAAAAGAAACTTCTGTTGAACTCGATACCGACCTTTAGCGAAGAAAGAAAATCTATTCATCAGATCAGCGCTAGGCACCAACCAAATAATAATTGTGGGATAGGATAATACCTTCTATTCGAATCAGCTCTGAAATGAGAAATGTACTCGAACTTTAAATAACATATTTACACATATGTTTTTCTTTCCCCTTATATGGTCGCTGTGGTCAGAGAAAATGTCTACCTGTAATCCTTCTGCGTTGATTTTAAAATAATTGTATATTTTAAAGTTTCTATGGAGATAGAATAAGTCAAATGAAGAATGTTCTTCTGTGAACAAACAGGGTTGGGGGGAGAATTTATCGCATCTGAAAACGTCCTTCATAGTATCTTGCACGATTCCCAGGCGTTCGGCGAGCGATCCGGTGGTACGGATCACTTGATTTGTTATCAAATGCACTGGCAAATTTGTTCTCGAATCCAGCGCCAGAATCCATTGCTTGTGTCGAATTGCTTGGCGAATCTGAGCTTTGTAATCCAAACCCTGTTTCCCTGTTCTCACTAGCCCCGAAACCGTTGGCCTTCACGTTTGCTCGTTTTTCGGCTTCTTTCTTCAAGAACCAGCTTAACATCCCTAAATTCACGTTCACGTTGTACGAATAATCGGACACCAAGGCTGGATCACTGATGTCGATTGTATTTAGAAACATGGTTTATGCATCGGTCATCTATCGTTGATATTCTTGAATTGGAGCTACCTTCGCTGTGACTTGGCTTATCTCGATCTGCGTGTCCTTTAGATGGGTTGTAACCCGGTCGACGTCTTTGGAACTGGAATTGTTTTCTTCTGCGTGGGAAAGCTATTCTCCTGCATAAATTAAAAAAAAAGAATCATGCACTAGTCATCTTAGAGTCTTATGGGATCGTCTAATTAGATTACCATGATCGATTATTCTCAACAAATTGTTTTTTTCAAGGTAACTCGTCTACTAACCGCTGCTATTGTGTGTCACAATCTAAAAAACTGTTTCAGTTGCACTGACAGGAAGGCACTGCTGCCAGGAAAGTTTTAGATTTTGTGTTGATTTTAATTTCACAACTTTACCGAGTTGCCAAACCGCATCATATTTGTTCCGCATGGTTATATTCACCATAAAATGTGGAACAAATTAGACCTTTCAATAATCAGACCAAAATGAGAAGTGCATAGAAATAAAAGTTATTACTGCTAACGTTACAAGTAGTTCATAACCTTTAAAGGAAAAATATAAAAAATAAGGGTTAAGTCTTTTTTATATATATATATATATATATATATATATATATATATATATATATATATATATATATATATATATATATATATATATATATATATATATATATATATATATATATATATATATATATATATATATATATATATGTGGGACGATTGGTACACCCCCCGGCAAAAAGAGAAGAAAAATCAGTTTTTCAAGTGCTACCGACAGATGCGCACGCATCTCCGTGTTTGTGTGAATTGAAATTAAATAAAATTCATTTCTGTTTTTCTCAACCACTCCTTTCCCTTTTTTTCTACATGGGGGCTCGTCCGGGAAGGAGTTAATCGAGAAATTGTCCGGTGGACGTGTGAAATTCGCGAAAAAAGTGCGGTTTTAGTCCGATTTGATGAACACGCGGAGTGAAACCAAGATGGCGGAACAGGTAGACGAATTGTGCAAAGTTTTCACCAAAGCTGGAATCGAGCGAGAGTGTGAGAAACGAGGCCTGTCTAATGAAGGATGCAAGAAAGAGATGGCGCAACGAATCGTGTACCACGACATGACGCTGGTTGCAAACGACGGTCGGATTCGTGCCAACGACGAGGTACGAGACGGCATGCAACACAACGATGATGGCCACGACGGGCCACATGACGACGGTAGTGTTGGTATACAATACGATGATGCTGCAAACCATCACAACGAAAGCGACGACGACGAAAATGACGACAACAGTGTACACGATGGCGGCATCGACGATGCAAACGATGACGACGATGATGATGCGAATGACGGCAGCCCGCACGGCGGAGACGGTAGTGGTAGTGCCACCTCGAGCAAGTTTCTCACTGCGCTGACGAAAGACCGACGAGCGTCCACTCCGAAAGATCGTGATCGTTTTGCGACTGAACGACGCCAGCCGTATTCGTTCAGAGATGTAGAAGACAGCATCGATACGTTCGGTGCCGAAGATGGACAAGACGTGAAGCTATGGATGTCGCAATTTGAAGCGATGGCCCGAACAGCTTTGTGGAACGACGAACAGAAGCTAATAATGTGCAGAAAGAAGATGACTGGCACCGCCCGTCGATTTATGTTTGCGCAACGAGACATCACGACGTTTGCCAAACTAAAGAGTGCACTCATCAAGGAGTTTGCCCCTTTCGTTCGTGCGAGTGACGTCCACCGCCAGCTAGCAGCGCGAAAGAGAAAGCCGAACGAAGCAATCCGTGACTACGTTTACGAGATGCAACGCATTGCTCTCTCCATCGACCTCGACGAGCCGAGCATTTGCGAGTACGTCGTTGACGGCATAACCGACGATGAATTCCACCGGTCGTTGCTGTACGAAGCACAAACCATCTATCAGCTGAAGGAAAAACTTCTCAATTTTGAGAAAGTGCTGAAGAAGAATGGTGCGAAGCAGAAGTCACGCGAAAGTCAAGTGAAGAAAAATGACCAACGTGAGAAAGAGTGCAAAAAGCCGTCGGACAAATGTGGCTGGAAGAAGCATTGTTTTAACTGTGGTGATGGCACACACGTCGCTGCTGATTGCCCGCAGAAGGGTGATGGACCGAAGTGCTTTAATTGCAATTCGTTTGGACATTTATCGCGAGACTGCCCAAAGTCGGGCGAAAAAGCGAAGCAGCATGACGGCGTTAAGAAGAGTGCATCGAAAGTGAACACATTGAAGAGTGCTACGAGTACTAATCCATGTTTGTTGATGAAAATTGGCGAATACGATGTCAGTGCAACGGTCGACACAGGAAGCGAGATTTCTCTGGTCCGAAATGATTTCTGGTTGGAGTTGGCGAAAAACGGTGCCCAGATGAAGAAATCGTACATGAAAGTGCGCGGTTTCGGAGGTGATGTGAAAGCTGTGTGCGGGGAATCAGTGCTAAATGTATCGATCGACAATGAAATTTACGAGATCCTTATTTACGTCGTGCCGCAGCAAGCGATCGATATGAAGATGCTGATTGGGATGGATTTTCTTCGTTTTGTTGATAATTCCATCACCCCGGAAGGCGTTAAAATCAGGAAGATCCCGTTGGCTGAACCTGAATGTCAAGCAAAGTGGATCCGCAGGATCGAAGAATACGTCGAAAAAAACGAAGTGGTCGTACCGTACAAGTACCGCGAAAAAGTTATTGACCTGATCGATAACTATGAACCAGAATCATCTGTTACGGCGTCAAATGCGTTGAAAATTAAACAGTGTGACAATGATGTAGTGTGTATGAATCCACGACGATTGGCTCCTCTCGAAAAAGACGTCGTCAAGAAGCAAACCGACGAGTGGCTGGCGAACGGTATCATTCAGCCATCCGAGAGCGAGTACGTGAGTGCCGTAGTAGTAGTGCCGAAAAAGGACGGATCGCGTCGGGTGTGCATTGATTACCATGAGATCAACAAGAAGATGATTTGCGACAAGTTTCCCATGCCGAATGCGGAAGAACAGATCGATAAGCTGTCCGGTGCGCGTGTGTTTACTACGTTGGATTTAGAGAATTCATACTTTCACGTACCCGTCGATTAAGAAAGTCGGAAATACACATCATTTGTGACAAGCGACGGGCAATTCTAATTCCTACGCGCTCCATTCGGTCTGTGTACCAGTGGAAATGCTTTCGGACGTTTCATAAGCACTGCGCTGAAAGCGTTAATCAACGACGGAACGATCGTAGCGTTTATTGATGACATTATCATCCCGACGGAGAATGAAGAAGAAGGAATGCAAGCTTTGCAAAAAGTGCTGAGTGTGGCCGAGAAGGCAGGTTTAAAGTTTAATTGGGCCAAGTGTGTGTTCCTACAACGACGTGTGGAGTACATTGGCTACATAGTGCACGACGGCCAAGTTGAACCAGCTCCTGCGAAGATTGAAAAGGTCAAGCAGTTCCCGATGCCGACGACGGTGAAGCAGCTTCAGCGATTCTACGGTCTGGCAAGCTACTTCCGGAAGTTTGTACCCTCTTTTGCCAACGTTGCCCGCCCACTATCAGGTATGTTAAAGAAGGATAGTAAATTCCATTTTGACGACGAAGCGGTTGTCGCTTTCAACCGCATCAAGGAAATTCTCGCAAGCTACCCCGTGTTGAGAATATTCCAAGCTGGCGCCGAGACCGAAGTCCATACGGATGCAAGCAAATACGCTTTGGCTGGTATTTTGATGCAACGCGCGGAGGACGATGGTAAGATCCACCCGTGTTATTATTTCAGTCGCCTGACGAGTGGGGCCGAACAGAATTACCATTCGTTCGAGCAAGAAGCTTTGGCCGTAGTTGAATCAGTTAAAAAGTTCAGATGCTACCTTCTGGGCTGTAAGTTCAAGGTCGTCACAGATTGTAGAGCGTTCAAAGACACGTTGACAAAGAAGAAGATGAACGCTCGTGTGGCCCGTTGGATTGTCGATTTGGCCGAGTTCGATTTCGAAGTCGAACATCGTCCCGGAGAAAAGATGCCACACGTCGACGCACTGTCAAGGGCGAACGTTCTGGTGCTCTCAGCTTCTGTGAGTGCGCAAATTTCCGAAGGCCAGCGAAACGACGAGAAAGCTAAATCGATTATGGCGACACTAGAGCACAACGGTAACTATGACGGGTACAGTGTCAGAAACAACGTTCTGTACGAGGGCGACGGCGACAACCGACGAGTGTACGTGCCTCAAGCGATGGAGTCGACGATCATACGACAAGCTCACGAGAAAGGCCATTTCGGAGTGAAGAAGACGAAAGAACGGATCAACGATGACTACTACATCCCAGGATTGGAGGACGAAATTAAGAACTGTATCGCCACCTGTGTCCCTTGCATCATCGGTGAGAAGAAGCGCGGAAAACCAGAAGGAGAACTTAAACCGATTCCGAAGGGTGATATACCGTTCGACACGCTGCACGTTGACCACATTGGACCAATGCCGTCGACTCGAAAGGCGTACAATTACATTTTGACGGTAATTGACGGATTCACGAAGTTTGTCTGGCTATTCCCGGTAAAATCAACAGGAGCCGAGGAAACGTTGAAGAAGCTACGGATCATCTTCGATACTTTTGGGAACCCCCGCCGGGTGATCAGCGATCGAGGTGCAGCATTTACGTCGAAGATCTTCACCAAATTCTGCTCCGACGAAGGTATCGAACTACACGCGATTGCAACCGGAGTTCCCCGTGGAAATGGTCAAGTGGAACGTGTCCATCGTATCATTATCCCGATGCTGACGAAGTTGTCAATCGATAAGCCCGAAGCATGGTTCAGTCATGTTGCCAGTGTCCAGAAAAGTTTGAACAACAGCTGGCAGCGTGCGATCCAGACTACGCCGAACTTCTGACCGGTGTAAAGATGAGGACCAAGGAAGATGAGATTCTTCACGAGATACTGCAGCAAGAAATTCAGGACGACTTCGAACAATCACGCAGCGAACTACGAAAGGCCGCTCATCAGAATATTCGGCAGATTCAGGAAGAGAATAAAAAGTATTACAATCTCCGAAGAAATCCATCGAAGAAGTATCATCTCGGCGATGTCGTGGCCATACCAAAGACGCAATTTGGTGTTGGTCAAAAGGTGAAGCAGAAGTACTTTGGACCTTACGAAATCGTTGGTGTATGGCCGAACGATAGGTATGAAGTACAGAAGCTGGAACCGGATGGTGAAGGACCAAATAAGACGTCATCATCTGGAGATTACCTGAAGCCGTGGACACTTCCGGGCCGGAAGTGATGTCAGGGTTGGCCGTGTGGGACGATTGGTACACCCCCCGGCAAAAAGAGAAGAAAAATCAGTTTTTCAAGTGCTACCGACAGATGCGCACGCATCTCCGTGCTTGTGTGAATTGAAATTAAATAAAATTCATTTCTGTTTTTCTCAACCACTCCTTTCCCTTTTTTCTACATATATAATCATTTATTTGTACAGGCTCAATCGAATTAACTTGACAGAGCCAAATTTTCATATTTTTTTTACATCATTTATCTTAAAACTAAAGTTAGAAGGAAAGAGCCGATTACTCGCGGCCGTCTCGAGGTTAATAGGAATTACAAATTACGGATGGGAAAGAGGGTGGGAATTTAATGTATGGTTTACATAACACATTAAATTTAAATTCTAAATTATCTAAACACTTATAACTATACAATTTATGGTTTTCTTTTTATTCGAACATTTTTGAAAGAGAAAAAAAAACACACGAACACAGAAAAAAAAACTTATACTAAACATACATGTTAAACTAACTACAATCTAATGCTAATGTTAGTCAAAAACACATAAATGAGTTTCATGTACTCCAAATCACGTACAGCCAAAATATCTCGAATTGGCACATTGGGTTGTCTACCTCGAGCCCGAAGGGAATCATAAAGTTCAGATCTGACTCCACAATGTTCAGCACAAAACCAAATAACGTGGTCTGCGTCTTGATAGCCTTGTCCACACTCACAGAGATTGCTGTCCCTCAGCCCAACCCGGTATAAATGAGCGTTCAAAGAATAATGATTGGACATGAGGCGAGACATGACATGAATGAAGTCTCGACCCACATCCATCCCCCTAAACCAAGATTTTTTCGACACCTTTGGGATGATAGAATGTTGCCATCGCCCCAAATCTCCTTTACTCCATTTATACTGCCAGCTGACGAGTGACTGTTGACGAAAAATAGGAAAAAATTCGTTGAAGGCGAGTTGTCGATCACAAATATCGCCTTCCATAGCGCCCACCTTTGCAAGCGAGTCCACTTTCTCATTGCCCGGAATCGAACAATGAGATGGAACCCATACAAAGGTGATGATAAAATAACGCGAAGATAAAGCACTTAGAAGCTCCTGTATTTTCATGAGAAAATACGAGGAGTGCTTTACCGGCCTCAATGAGCGAATAGCCTCTATAGAACTGAGACTATCCGTGAAAATGAAAAAATGATCCGGTGTTAGTGAGGCAACAATTTCTAATTCTACACGGAAAAAGGAGCTTGAAGTTTACGGTTGGCGCTATAAATTTCATTGAATATACCAAAGCCTGCTGATTCCTCTATCAAAGATCCGTCAGTGAAGAACGATTTAGTGGAATCAACTTGGCCAAATTTAGCAGCAAATATCACCGGAGCAATCATAGGACGATGATGCTCTGGGATTCCACGAAGCTCCTGCTTCATGGATAAATCAAAATGAACCGAATTGTCGAAATCGGAGAAGCAAACACGATTGGAAATGTTCGGCGAAGGGCTGACATCCTGTGTTATGTACAAATGGTACAAGGTCATGAAGCGGGTTTGAGGATTCAACTCAAGGAGCTTCTCAAAATTTTCGATCACCTGGGGGTTCATGACTTCACACCTGGTGAGGAGCCGGAGAGATAATTCTGAAAACCGATCCGAGAGTGGCAACATGCCAGCCAGCACTTCAAGACTCATGGTGTGAGTCGAGTGAATGCAACCTAACGCAATACGAAGACACCGATACTGAATACGTTCCAGTTTAATGAAGTGCGACCGAGCCGCTGACTGAAAGCAAAAACTACCGTATTCCATAACCGACAAAATCGTTGTCCGGTACAACGTTAGAAGATCTTGCGGATGCGCTCCCCACCAGGTCCCGGTAATTGTGCAGAGAAAGTTGATCCTTGGCTGGCACTTTCGCTTCACATACTCAATATGGGATCTCCAGGTGCACTTTGAATCGAACCAGACCCCAAGATATTTAAATGACATAGAATGAGTTATCGGCTTACCCCAAATTTGAAGCTTCGGTTGTGCAGGGTTATGCTTCCTAGAAAAAACTACCAACTCAGTTTTCTCCGTAGAGAATTCGATACCTAGCTCTAGAGCCCAAGTAGACAAATTGTCTAAGGTATCCTGTAAGGGTCCTTGCAGATCGACCCCATTGGGTCCCGTGACAGACACTACGCCGTCATTTGCAAGTTGTCTCAACGTACAGTTGTCACCTAGACAGCCATCAATGTCTTTGACATAAAAATTATACAAAAGGGGGCTTAAACATGATCCCTGGGGGAGACCCATGTAGCTAAATCGTTAAGCTGTAGAGGTTCCATGAGAAAAGCTCATATGTTTCTCTGACAGCAAATTGTACAAAAAATTATTCATTAATGGTGAAAAGCCACAAGCGTGGAGTTTATCTGAAAGAACTTCAACAGATGAATCAAAAGCCCCTATTATGTCCAAGAATACAGAAGCCATTTGCTCTTTTTTAGCAAAAGCTAACTGAATATCTGTGGAAAGCAACGCGAGACAGTCGTTCGTTCCCTTACCCCTACGGAAACCATATTGAGTATCTGAAAGCAGGTTGTTCGTCTCAACCCATTTGTACAGACGGAAGAGGATCATTTTCTCCAACAACTTTCGAATACAGGATAACATCGCGATGGGTCGATAGGAGTTGTGGTCGGACGCGGGCTTACCAGGTTTTTGAATGGCAATAACTCTCACCCGTCTCCAATCATCCGGTACAATGTTGAGTTCCAGACACTGATTAAACAAGTTCAACATGCGCCTCTTAGCGACGTCTGGGAGGTTCTTAAGCAAGTTGAACTTGATCCTATCAGCCCCTGGAGCCGTATTGCCACACGAAAGGAGTGCGAGAGAGAACTCTACCATTGAAAAGGGTTGGCTAATCTCATCTATCGAATTCGTGTTTTCGCGAGGAATCATCCGTGCCGGCACAGAATCTGGACACACTTTTCTCGCGAATTTGAGGATCCATTGGTCCGAGTACTCTTCGCTCTCGTTGTTCGTAGTTCGGTTACGCAACCTTCGCGCCGTGTTCCAAAGAGTACTCATCGACGTTTCGCGCGATAGCCCGTTTACGAATGTTCGCCAGTAACCGCGTTTCTTGGCCTTGATGAGGCTCTTACGTTCACGTTCGAGAGCCGTGTATACTTCGAAGTGCTCAGGTGTTCCACGTCTACGGAAAACTTTAAACGCGTCGGACTTTTTACAGTAAACCTCGGTGCATTGCTGATCCCACCATGGAGAAGGAGGTTTCCTGCGAGATGACGTCCCTGGAACTGGTCGAGTTTGAGCTTGAAGCGCGCTGTCTAAGATCAGGTTGGAGAGGAAGTTATACTCTTCCAGCGGTTGAAGACCTTTCTACCGTCGTTACGGCTTCATCTACTGCTGTCCTAAACTTTGTCGAATCGATGTGACGGGTAAGATCATACGTGACGTTAACAGATTTCGACGAATTGAACCCGGTGGCAACCGAAATTTTTATGGGAAAATGATCACTACCGTGGGGATCTTGAATCACATTCCATGTGCAATCCAACGATAATGAATTCGAACAAAGTGTGAAGTCTAATCTACTGCCAACTGAGGATGTACCAGCCAAACGTGTTACTTCTCCATTGTTAAGTACTGTCATATTGAAGTTGTCACAGAGGTCATATATTAGGGAAGACCGGTTGTCATCGTGCAGTTCTCCCCAGCCTGTACCGTGAGAGTTAAAATCTCCCATGACCAACCGCGGAGCAGGAAGAACCGAACAAACATCTGAGAGTTGTTTTCGGTTAATGGAGGCTCTAGGAGGAATATAAAAGGAAGCAATGCAAAGGCTTTTATTTTTAATAACAGCCTGACATGCGACATTTTCAATACCTGGAATAGGAGGAATATTCACTCTATAGAAGGAGTAGCACTTTTTGATCCCCAAAAGTACTCCCCCTCCACGCGAATCCTCACGATCAAGACGAATAATATTGAAATCATGAATCGGAAGATTGATTTCGGAAGAGAGCCATATTTCACAAAGAGCGAATGCATCACAACCGGTAGTGTGAGCTAAAAATTTAAAAGATTCCAATTTAGGAACAAGACTTCGACAATTCCACTGTAGAACAGTGATCAAATCCCCGACCTCATTTGGAAAATTATCCATCGAAGGAAATGATAGCTGCAAGGAGTGGCCACTTAATTGTCAATTGCTTCAAAAAAGTCTTCACTGTTGGAAGCATTGCCAAAACAATGCTTTTGAGAGGGTCAGAAATTTCGAGGTACTTAAAAATACCTTCGGCAATGTCATCAAATGAGAACAGCCCACTAGAGGAGGGGGCTTCTGTTCTTAAAATTGGGGCTTCAGGGGTTTTGGATGTCCCCGGGAGAGATGGAAAGTCCTGGGTGTAGTTAGTACTACGAAAACCAGGTGGACTAGGATTTTCCTTTTTTCCACCTTTTCTTGAATTGGGCAAGCTGGTTTTGGGCTCCGGTTCAGCAACTTTCCGTGGGCGGATGCGTCTTCGCTTCCGTGAAGCACCTTCCGGAAAGCTGAATGATGTTCCCTCTTCAGCCAAATCAAAGTCAGACTCGTCATCTGACAGAGGAGCAAAGGGATTTGTATTGACATTGGGTGATGGTGAGGCTTTCTTCAGCATTTCGGCGAAAGATTGCCTGGAAAGCTGTTTTAGCGAGCGTTCTAATTTTTCTTCGCGTTGTTTGTACGCCGGGCAAGATGAGAGAGCATGTGGAGGAGTTTCCTTGCAGAAAGCGCATTTTGGTGTGCTGTCTGCACAGGCGCCATCCTCGTGCTTCTCCCCACAATTAGAGCAGCGTGCCTTATTGCTGCAATGGGAGGTCGTATGTCCCATCTGCTTGCACTTTTCGCAGATCATTACCCGAGGTACAAACAACCGCACAGGTAGTCGAAGTTTTCCCAACTCGACGTATTGAGGGAGAGCTGAACCAGAAAAAGTCACACGAAACGAGTCTGAGGGGGTAAATTTCTTTTCACCCTTAGTGATCGATACTGTGCCTAGTTTTCGCACATCGAGTATCTTGACTGAATGAAGCAGAGGGTTCTTTAATCGACCAACCCCCCGCTTCAGCAGGATCTCAGGGGTCAAACTCGCTTCGGATACCACACCTTCTATCTCAATACCTCGAGCTGGGATGTACACTAAATACTCCAGTGTTAAAAATTGAGAGACAGCAATTTCGTTAGCTTGTTTAAGGTTGGACACAACGACTTTTAATTTATTGTGTCTCACCTTAATTATCTCGGTCACGGCCGAGAATCGTTTCGTCAGATCGTTTGAAATCAGGTAAATGTTGAGAGGTTTCGTTTTGGGCCGAAAATAGACAACCCAAGGACCAGATGAACTATCTGGATAAGCACGCGATCGGGTAACTTTGAGAGCTACCCCATCATTTTGCGCCATAGATGATTCATCTTCCGATAAATCATCCATGGCTCGCTTGTGGGAGCTTATGGCTCAACCACTAACGTAGTTATCTACAATCAATCACAGATACACAAATTATACCTAAGCACACACACACTCACATACTCTCAGTCACTCTCCACACTCACACACAAAAGAGCGAGAAACAAAAACTTATCTTATATACTAATAAAAAACTTATCTTATATGTATCACTGATCTACTGCAGACGGGTGACGAATATGCTGCTGCTGCCGAGCGACGATGAGTGGCCGCGTGTACCGGCTACGCGTGGAGCTGAACGATGATGGTAATGATACTGGTGATACTGGTCGGTGGTGGTTAGCAGATGATCGACTGCACGCTACACACGATGGCCTGCTGTTGTGCGTGCCGTATAGATGTGGAACAATATGGCTTTTCGATCGTGGCAATATTGCTAATTGCAATAAATGGCGTTGTTGCACTGTTTAACACTCAACGTTTTCTACTTCCGAAAACCAAGACTTGATTTCACTCGCGATTCAGAAAAAAAAATAGAGCTGAGGGCTTGAAACAACTTGTGAAAAGCATCCAAAGCAACGGACAGCTGACCGAACGAACTGTTCTGTTCGCTTGTTCACTGGGCAATCGAGGGTTAGGTCTGACGAGAGAGGTCTATTATGGCCCGTCTTATATAACTGAATTTGCTTCGTTCTGCATTTTCGTGACTCCCTTCTTTCTTGGCTATGCTATCAACGCTAGTATACAGTCGCTGGCGAACAAAATTGGTTCAGTGTTTGCAAGCAGCTTCATGCTGCCGGGTTCGAACGAAGCTTTGTTCTCCGGCTACAGTCAGTCTGGTTGTGGTATGGGAGACAAAGCAATACCGGATATTTCTAGGGTTTTTTTTTCATTAGGGTGAATCTAACATTCAGAGATTCTCTCTTTCATTTATTACAGCGCCGTTATAAAACTTCGAGGGATCGTTTAGTACAGATCAAAACACAATAGTGCTGGCTTGCATACTTCTGTTCTGTTTTCAACGTTATAGGTAAATAAAATTGGTTGCCCTTGCGCTGAACTGGCCGGCTTGACGTGCCGCAAGGGCTCAGTAGGGATTCCAGGACCCGAAGCTAAGAGTCAGTTCCATTGTGGTTATATCACATCAATTATGTTTTCTACTATAGCAGCAGCACATCGATATTGTAGATATACTATTTTTTGTAATTTCAGGTCATTCAAGGAACTCCTTAGTATTTTAAAATAATTTAAAATCTATTTTGTTATTTCGGTGGTAATGATAATTTATCTAAGGTTAGTAGTGCATGAGCGAGCCAGTCCACAATTGCAGCAGGATCACAATCTGTAGATATGTGAATACAATTAAAATTGGTATTATCATTTTATACTATAACATCCCTTCGCTATATTATCTATATTCTATGCCATTTTCACTGAAAAAAAAGGTAGGAAGCATTATGTACGACAAATTCTACTCAAAATAGCATTTCCCTTATTCACCAAAACTATATAATTTATAATCATTGCTTTCCTGTTTCCCATTATCATTTATAGATCCAGACCAATAAGAGTTATCGGACTTTTTTTTGTCTGGTTTTACTTAATCTACGTTTTTGGCATTATTAATGTTTATATAAAATTTATTTCTCCTAATTGTTTGCTGTTTTCAGCTTTTCCAAGACTATTAGGATAATAAAACATATCTAATCTTTTTTTCAGTTACAAACCAGTGGATAACAGATATATATTATACTTACGCTTATTATGTTATTGTTATTTGACTATAACTGTGAAAACAAATTCTTAATAGATATTAATTTTATCGAAGCTGCAACAGCGGAAATCTTTCGATGACCAGCTAAGTTACAGATATATATATATTCTACTATAGATTACTGGCTTGCTCGTATTTTTATTTTACATTATAAGGTCAAATTTTTATTTCATGTTATGATATTAAATGATATGAAATTATTGCATTTAAATTCATTTGATACAAATTGCTATAGTACCTGTGAGACTCATTACAAAAAGTTTTTGTGATTCAAGGAAACGGAACAGCACTTCGAAATTTTTGGTTTACTATTCTTCATATGCTATATAATGTCTGAGCATCCATGGATATTAGGGAAGGTTCATTAATTATGTCACGCAGTAGGGGGGGGAGGGAGGGTTTGAGAATACGTGACGATCCATACAAAAAAAATTGAAGGTCCATACAAAAAACGTGACAAGGGGGGGAGGGTGGGTTATAAAAAGTCAATTTTTGCGTGACGTAATTAATGGACGTTCCCTTACAGGTATTGTAAAATATGATTAATTAATTAATTGTTTATTAAAGTCAACAGGTAAAATATTTGCCCCAATGACCGGCATCTTAAAACTAAAATCACAAAATTAAACAAACTGACAAAAAACACGTCTAAAACTACACTTATTTGTTTCTCTACGTACATTAAAATCAAATACTAGGTAACAACTATTAAAAAGACGACTCATGCTGCGCATTGGCTCATGGAGTCCATAGTTGGTTCTTGCCGCTGGAAGGCTCAGGAACGAATGTGCGCGTAGATTGCGGCGGCGTTTGTTGATGTCTAACATGCTGAGCAGTGAAGAACAATCAATGTTGCCTTGCAGGAGATCGCCAATAAAACAGGCTTTTGCCACGTTACGCCTTCCATCAAGTAGATGCAGGTTGATGAGCTGACACCGACTGCTATAGCTGGGTAGATTGAACGGGTCTCTCCACCTGAGATTACGTAGGGCAAATCGAATGAATTTTCGCTGGATGGCCTCAACACGCTGGATTCCATTCTGGTAATAGGGAGACCAGACAACAGAACAATATTCCAGAATAGGGCGGACGATTGCGCAGTAAAGCGATTTCAAGCAGTAAACATCCTTAAATTTTTTGGCAAAACGGAACAGGAACCCTAACTGTGATGACGCCTTAGACACGACGTATGCTACATGGTCTTTGAAAGTCACTTTGGAATCGATGAAAATCCCCAAGTCCTTAACCGTCGTTTCGCGCTGCAGCTCAAGCCCTGCAAAAGCATAACTGAATTGATAGAGTTCACGTTTACGGCCAAATGAAATCACCGAGCACTTGGACACATTCAATGTCATCCGGTTCATGCGACACCATTCAGCGAACGAACCCAGCTGTTGTTGCAGAAAAACGGCGTCTAGTGGATGCTTTATCGCGTAGAACAGCTTCAAATCATCAGCGTATGAAAGTTTTAGGCATTTGAGGATGAGATTGACATCGTTCATGTAAAGCAGGAACAAAAACGGCCCAAGGTGGCTGCCTTGGGGCACGCCGGACAAAACTGGAAATGGTGACGAAACGTGATCACCGATTCTGACGGACATACTACGATTGGTCAGGTAGGATCGCAGCCAGATAAGCAAGTTGTTGCTCATTCCTAATTTATCAAACTTGGCTATTGCTATCTGGTGGTTCATTTTATCGAACGCAGCGGAAAGATCCGTGTAAATAGCATCAACTTGATTACCGTTTTCAAGCTGCTTGACCAAGAAAGAGGTGAAGCACGTCAAATTAGTGGATGTCGAACGTTTGGGAATAAATCCATGCTGATCCGGCGAAATATAGTGCGCGTAGCTCTGCACTAGCTTCCGAAGAATTATCATCTCAAACAATTTGGATACTGCACTTAATGCAGCTATGCCCCGGTAATTTGAGACCAGTCTCTTGCAACCTTTCTTAAACACTGGGAAAACATATGACTGTTTCCAACAGTGCGGAAATATGCCAGTGGACAAGGAAAGATTGAACACTTTTGCTAACGGAGACGCAAGCAAATCCACGCACCGTTTCAGTACAAGCGATGAAATACCGTCCGGACCACATCCCGTTGAGGACTTCAATTCCTTGCCAGCTGCAATAACCATGTCATTGGTGATGGCGTAATGCATTCCGGAGGCAGGAAGACGGGGCACATTACTGGTGGCGAGCGCGATATCCTGCGGGTCGAGCAGCTCGTCGGAGAAAACGTTGCTGAATTGGGAACGGAAAATATCGGCAATACCGGCGACGCAATCAGCTTCAAGCACACCATCCGTCATCGTGGAGGGCAAACCGACTTCCTTTCGCTGATCATTGACGTGACGCCAAAAATTTTTCGGGTTGGACTTAAAGTTGTTTTGTAGACGGTCTTGATAAGCGTTATAAAGATGATCGTTTAATTGCTTGTACTCAGCGTTCGCTTTCACGTAACACGATTTTGAAGAATCGGTGCGATATTTGCTGTGTCGTCTAAGAGCTGCCTGCTTCACTCTTTTTAGGCGCTTGAGAGCGGAATTCGACCAAGCTGGTTTAGGTGATTGATGTTTCATCCTCACTGGAACAAACTGATCGATGGCATATAGCAGTACACCAGACATTGTCGATGCAGCAAGGTTGACGTCAGAAGCATCGAGGATCTCATCCCAGTCAACAAGTCCTAAGAAATCGTTCATTCCGCTGAAATCAGCCTTACTGAAATCGTAAAAAACACTTTCAGAGGAATCACGGAAGCAACACAATGGATTTACTGCAAATTTCATAACTAAAGGTGGATGATGCCGACAGATTTTAACTAGCGGTGCTGGTGCTTCAATAACTGTGCAATCCTCACACAGATCGTCACTAACAAAGCACAGATCAAGCATGCGATTATTCTCGTTTTGAACGCCAGTCAGTTGCCTGAGCTGAGCGGTACTATACGCATCAAGCAGTTCTCGTGATGTCATGCCAATCGTAGATCGAGAAACGATAGGAAAGTAGTGCCCAAGAGAATTTTGCTGCCAGTAAATCGTACCCAGGTTGAAATCGCCGAGAATGATCACTTTGTCCCTTGGATTCAACTGCGAAACGACCCAGTTCAGCGAGTCAAGATGCTTTTCGATAAGAATCGCGTCATTTACTCGGTCGGGAGGAAAGTAAATCACGCAAACGTAGAGCGATGCATCGTCAGTAGCCAATGCAGCCCATATTTGCTCTGCCGATGAGCTATTGGGAGGATCGACCGAACGGGATTTGAATCTCGAATGAACAGCAAGCAGAACACCGCCACCGATACTCTTGTTGCTGTTAGAAGGTGACCGATCTTTTCGATAAACGGTGTAGGAATCGTCAAAGAGTTGATTCGTCGTAGTGTTTCCGTAAAGCCAGGTCTCGGTGAGAGCGTAAATGTCATAGCAACCATCACTAAGGGCCAATTGATACTCGGCTAGAGAACTATTTATCCCACCAACATTTTGGTAGTACACCAGAACACACACTCGAAGTAGCAGCTTGTCTTGGTCCTCGGGTGGCAGTCATGGGAGCTGCAGCTCCCTGCGTAACGGTTTGTCTCGTTATCTCAGATGGATGAGCGCCTGATTGATCGGCTGCAGAGCGAAGCTGATGGTAGTTGCTAGAATGAGTGGTTTCGATCAGACTCTGGACAATCGATGAAATAAAGGAATACTCGCCGGGTAGAGGTTGCTGGAAGACCCTTTCGCCACATTCGACCACAGGACCAGGACGACTATGTAGAACGACGGCAGCGTGTGGCAGGACTGGGTCAAAGGGCTCAAGGGCTTCCAAAGGGCTTCCTACGGCGCGTCCTGGTGTCCGGAGCGGCTGACAGTCTGATCTGGGTGTCTCGTAGCGATTGACTACATCATTACTGTCCATTTGTTTATCTAGTTGGGGTGCACTCGAGCTATGATTGGCAGCATCAAAGACCGTATCGCTAGCACAGGAACGTCTGAATTGCGACGGCTCGACTGAGCTAGGCGTCCGGCGTTCCGGGTCCAATGACGGTGAGCTCGGTTGATAAGTGAAATTGCGCGAACATGACGTTTGGTTCGAAGCACTGAAAGCCAAAGAAGCATCACGAAACGAATCGTTCGGAAAAGCAGCGTACTTGCCTGCGGTAGAGGTTCGGAAGATCCCGTCTCCCAACTCAAACACAGGGCCGGAACGGCTGTTGTTTGCTGGCGGGATGGGCTCGACTGCAATGAGAGGGATAGGGACTTCCTTTGGACTTCTGGCAAGTGTAGAGCAAGATGACAGTTGGTGGTCGCATCCGAAACTATCCCAAATAGGCACGATAGAAGAAGCGCTGGAACACGAAAACTCATCAGGCAGAGAATTGTTACAAATCGATGCATACTTGCCTGAGTGAGGAGTTTGGGAAACCCTTCCACCGAACTCGACCACAGGGCCAGAACGACTCTGATGGCAGGAGATGGAACGGCTTTGGTGGCAGGAAACAGCTGGCGCGACTGGGTCGAGTGGCTTGGGGTCTCCCATAATGCGACAGGCAGTGCGTTCTGGGATGATTGCAGCAACGGTGAGGGGCATCGCAGGTTCGTTTCGTAGGCACCTAAAGCAGCGAGGTTTATTGTTAAGATTCGGTACTATACCTTCGTCATCTGTAGGTTGAGTTTGTCACTGTTCCGGTCCATTCCGGGCGATTTTGGTAACTTTCTTCGACCGAGAATCATCGAACTTGCGGAATCAATTTGTTTTCTCATAGCTACTATATTGTCTTAACTTCCAGGTTTATAGATGGAATTGTTACTATCATTCTTACATTTACTTACTATATTATGTATCATTAAAATATTCATTCACTATATTTTTTTATCATTATAATCTTTATTCACTATATATAATATACTACTACATGACATTTAATATATATTGGGAAGGGAGGGAGCATCAGGGTATCATTCAAGCTGGAATTGGACAATGGAGTGGTATGACAACCGGCGTCTAGGAGGGAATAAACAGTATCATTTTCTTATCCTACCGATTTGATTGTGATGCTGTGAATTCTACTCCAACAGTTTCAGTGAGAGTGACGCACCCTTCTTAATAAGCCATCCCGTATAAAAAAATAATGAGTATTGCGAATTGGGTTATTCGATTTGTTGGATCGTATCGTTGGAAGGAGAATCTTATGTTCCCGTGGGTTTCGCGTAAGTGTCTCTGCTTACGGGTCCACCCCACCGTTTTTGGCCCTTCATACAGCGTTACTGTGAATGCAACCCGGTAACTCAATTTGATCTTGCTATTAAGTGGAGCTGCATACATGACAAGGTCGTAGAAGGGATGGTGGCTACCTTACATACATACATACATATAGGTAAATAAAATTGGTTAAGCTGGTGATATTTTAATAAAACATAAAATAAAGGCAATAAACGAAAAAATTATTCTTCTCCTCGTTTTCTTATGAGGCATTCTGCTTTTAAATCAGGATTGATGCTTTTCCCTCATACAAAAAAGGCAGCGTTCCGAATGTAACGTTTTTTTTTTGTAAATTTTACTGAACTTCGGTATTGATTGATGATGTGTTCAGTGCTTTTGGAAACTAACGATGCTTCCAATTTCACAGTTTTTTTTTCTGTAAATTTTACTGATCTTTTGTATTGCCACTGAATTGTTCAGTTATTTTTGACAGATGAGAGTTCATTACTAGTTTGACGATCGTTCAGTGAAAATACTTTCACTGAACTGCTAACGGAACACTCAGCTGTTTGAAAGTCAGTAAAACTTTTACTGACTTCAGTATAAAAAACTTGGTGTGTAATGCAAATTCACGGCGCTCTTTTAATGATCGGATGCTGATTAGCATACAGCGTGCTTCATAAGATGGAGGATGTAACCTT
Source organism: Aedes japonicus (assembly GCA_034211315.2). Lineage (NCBI taxonomy): Eukaryota > Metazoa > Arthropoda > Insecta > Diptera > Culicidae > Aedes > Aedes japonicus. The sequence goes on along the minus strand of JASCZW010001558.1, from coordinate 108,474 downwards.
GTCCAACCTAATTTACGAAGGGCAAATAGTAAAAACTGCTTCTATACCGATTCGTTGATTTATTCGCTCTTCTTGTATGACTGAAAAGGGTGACCAAACTACGCTAAAATATTCCAGTATTGACCTCTCATATGCAATGTACAATGTTTTATTGTGTGCGGGTCATGAAAATTGTAACAAAAACGTTTTATAAATCCAAGCATATTATTTGCTCTGTTGATGATAGTATTGTAATGTTCAATGAAAGTTTGGAATACAAGATTACTCCTAAGTCCCTTACTCTTTTACACTTTTCAACTGGCTGTTTCCCAAAATTAATAGTTACGTCTAGGGTGCTTCGTTTCCTACTAAAAGTTATCGAATTACATTTTGTTACGTTTAGCTATAAAAGAGTTTTGTTACACCAGACATAGAAAACGTTTATTTCTTACTGGAATGTAATGATATCTTCTTTATTTCTTATTTCTAAAAATAGTTTCATGTCATCAGCATAAACAAGAAATTTAATGTTTTTAAGAATAAAGGAAACGTCATTTACATACAAAATAAATAAGAGGGGCCTAAATGAGAGCCTTGGGGGACTCCAGAGGTCACTTGAATAGGGTTCGATTTCTTCCCTTTGAATCTTACTATTTGTTGACGGTTAATGAGGTAGGATTCGATCCATTTGAGAATTCCTGGCTCAGTTCCCATTTTTTTCAATTTAAAAAGAAGCATGGGTATGTCAATGCGATCAAAAGCTTTGCTGAAGTATGTAAAAAGAGCTTCTACATGGTTACCATTGTCAGTTAGTGCTCAACTTCCGAATAGAACACACGCGTATTTTCTGCCGTGAAGTCGAATACAAGCTAGTACCAGTGCCAACTGTTTTTTTTTCTCCCCTGTTCATCGTTGAGCCGTTCCGTGTCGCAGTGCGTCCAAACGACTCCGCGATGGGCCGTCGGGAAAATACATTTCGAATAGATTTTGCGAACGAGCCGAAGAAGCCGGACAATGCTAAAGTGCACAAGTTCTGTGCGACCATGTTGGGTCTGAAACAAGGTGAAGTGTTACGGATCCAGAACAGCAGAGCCCTCGGTGTTTCCTTCGTGAAAGTCGTTGACCTGGCTTTGGCGCAACGAATTTGCGAAGAACACGACAACCAACACGAGATCTCAGTGGACGGGAAAAAATACCCACTTAGGATCACCCTGGAAGATGGAGCAGTGGAGGTGAAGCTGCACGATTTATCCGAAGACGTATCGGACCGAAAAATTGCTGACTTTCTTGGAAAGTACGGCGATGTCAACGCAATTCGTGAACAACGGAGCGGTGCCGATACTGATTTCCCCGGGATTTCAACGGGTGTTCGTGTTGCCAAAATGACGGTCAAACAAAACATTGAGTCGTGGGTCGCCATCGACGGTGAAGTGACGAATGTGTGGTATTTCGGGCAGCTGCAGACATGCCGACACTGCCGCGAATACATACACGTCGGCGCTACGTGCGTGCAGAATAAAAAACTGCTCGTGCAAAAATCTTACGCCGATGCCGCAAAGCAGGTGCCGTCAAAAAAAAACGAGTCAAATCGACCATACCAACACAAACTCAAACCAAATCGCTCCCAGTGCGAACCAAACGAAACCATTCCAGAATCAAGCCACACGAATGATGCCACCACCGAAACAAATGCCTCAACGCCAACAACAGAAGTTGATGCCACCAATTGTCCTGACCGAACAAAATTTCCCCCCGTTAGCCACTATCTCGGCTTCGACTCAACCATCGGACAGCGGGTTGTTGACCCCCTTTACAGGTCATCAGCCCCCTGCTAGCGGCGGAGTGGATCGCAAAACTGCTAGTGGAAAGTCCGATGGTAACGAAACAGATTCGTCTGTCGGTTCAACCAGCTCCAGAAGGCAACTCCGCACCCGACCACCAGGCAAGAAGGCTCGCGTGGAGAACGATTCTAACGACAAGCGAGACGGGAGTAACGAAATGTCCTAATGGCTGAGTTCTCCAGTTACAACATAGCTTCTATAAACATCAACAATATAACGAACGCAACATAAATTGACGCTCTCCGGACCTTCGTTCAATCGCTGGAACTAGATGTTGTTTTCCTCCAGGAGTTGGAGAATGAGCAGCTCTCGTTCCCGGGTTTCACGTTGTCTGCAATGTGGACCAGGCAAGGAGGGGAACGGCGATCGCGCTAAAGGACCACATACAATTCTCGCATGTGGAGAAGAGCTTGGATGGCCGCCTGATAGCCTTAAGGGTGCATAACACGACTCTGTGTAACGTTTACGCGCCGTCGGGTACAGTTTTACGTGCGGAAAGAGAACGTTTTTTCAACGGCACGATCGCATATTACCTTCGTTTCAACACGCAACACGTCATCCTCGCTGGTTATTTTAACTGCGTGCTTCGTCCGTGCGACTCAACGGGCGCAAACAATAGTCCCGCTCTCCAGGCGACCGTTCGTCAGCTTCAGCTTCACGATATCTGGCAAAAACTGTACCCCACAATCCCCGCACCCACGTACGTTACACACAATGCGGCATCTAGGCTCGATCGCATATACGTCAGCTCTGGGCTTTGCGTACAACTGAGAAGTGTGGAAACGCATGTGTGTTCCTTTACAGACCACAAAGCTCTAACAGCGCGAATCTGTCTTCCCCACCTTGGCCGTGAACAAGGACGCGGTTTCTGGTCCCTCCGTCCTCACCTTTTAACTGCCGAAAACATAGAAGAGTTCCGTGTTCGGTGGCAGTTTTGGACCCGCCAGCGGAGAAATTTCCCCAGCTGGATGGCATGGTGGCTCACATGTGCGAAACAAAAGATAAAATCTTTTTTCCGCTGGAAGTCCCGTGAAACCTTCATCGCCTACAATGCGGAATATAATCGCCTGTACACGCAGCTACGGCTAGCATATGACGGATATTACCAGAATCCCACCATGTTGGTTACCATAAATCGCGTCAAAGCGCAAATGCTTACGCTACAACGGCAATTCACGCAAAACTTCATGCGGCTAAATGAGACTTTCTTTGCGGGGGAAAACATGTCAACATTCCAGTTGGGTGATAGGAGGCGGAAAAAAACAAAAATAACAGAACTGCAGAACGAACGAGGAGAACAACTTCAGGACTCCCTAGAGATAGAGCAGCACGTGTTTCGTTACTTCAGGGATCTGTATTCAGCGGAAAAGGCGAGACAGGTGGAGGGAGAACGTTTCGAAAACGAGAGAGTCGTGCCTGAGAACGATGAAGCCAACGCTGCCCTTATGGCTGAAATTAGTGTAGACGAGTTACAAAATGCCATCCGAACATCGCAGAAAAGAAAATCGCCGGGTGGCGACGGGCTGCCGGTTGAATTCTATCTACGAACTTTTGACGTCATATATAGGGAACTCTATTTTGTTATCAACGAAGCCATGACGAATGAGTTTTCTTCGGAATTCACCGATGGCACAATTTTGCTCGTCAAAAAGAGAGGTGGAGATGGGACAGCGAGAGCATATCGCCCGATCAGCCTGCTCAACGTTGACTTCAAAATTCTCAGCCGTGTGATGAAGGCCCGCCTGGAGCGTCTAATGCGGAGCCATCGACTTCTGAGCGACGCACAAAAATGTGGCAACAACGACCGCTCTATTTTCCAAGCTACACTCTCGCTGAAAGATCGTGTCGCTCAGCTAATCGCGAGAAAGCAGAGAGGGAAGATGATATCGTACGATCTCGACCACGCGTTCGATCGGGTCTCTCATGAGTACCTACATCGATCACTTCGTTTGCTGGGTATCAACCAAGATTTCGTCAGCTGGCTTTCCCGTGTGGCTTATTCCTCCTCATCACGCCTGCTTGTGAATGGGCACCTTTCTCAGCCGTTTCGAATCAAACGATGCGTACGTCAGGGCGATCCTATATCGATGCTGCTCTTTGTTCTGTATCTCCATCCCCTGCTCATACGAATTGAGCGTGTGTGTGGTGATGAGCTCTGCGTTGCATACGCTGATGACATCACAGTGATTGTTACCTCAACACGAACGATCGATCGGATTTATCAGCTGTTTGATAGCTTCGAGATCGTAGCCGGGGCGAAATTGAACCGGCAGAAAACAGTGGCTATTGATGTAGGTTTCGTTAATGGGGACCCACTAACGACATCAGGATTGCAGACCAAGGAGAGTGTTAAGGTGCTGGGAGTCGTTTTCACCAACTCAGTGAGAATGATGGTGAAGCGAAACTGGGATGCTTTAGTTTCCAAAATCTCGCAACTTATTTGGTTGCATAACATGCGCTCCCTTACCCTGCAGCAGAAAGTGATCTTGTTGAACACGTTCATAACAGCAAAGGTGTGGTACCTCTCGTCTGTAATTCCACCGCTGTGTGTGCATACAGCAAAGCTCACATCAGCGATGGGGACATTCCTGTTTCGCGGACTGCCCGCACGAATCCCTATGCAGCAGCTGGCGCGTAGCAGAGAGCAAGGCGGTCTAAAGCTCCATCTGCCAGCGTTAAAGTGTAAAGCGCTGCTCATCAACCGCCACATGCAAGAAATCGATTCCCTTCCCTATTATCGTTCCCTTCTCTCCCAGAATACTCCTTCCCCTACCGATCTTCCTTGTCTCAAACTCCTCTCTCAGCAAATTCCCTTACTCCCACACCACATCCAACAAAACCCCTCCAGTGATCAAATTCATCGTTTGTACCTCGAACAAACTAGCCAACCGAGAGTGGAATTGCGCCATCCCGCAGTGAACTGGAGGCGTGTATGGCTCAACATTGGTAGCAGAGATTTGTCGTCAGCCCAACGAAGCAGCTGGTACTTGCTCGTTAACGAGAAAGTTGAACACAGACAACTATGGCACACCATTCGACGAGCGGACAACGATCAGTGTTTACACTGCAATGCAACAACGGAATCCCTGAAGCACAAGCTTAGTGAGTGTCCTCGAGTGATGGCGGCTTGGTCGCACTTGCAGAGAGTGATAGCGACAATCCTGAATGGACGTATGAATCTCTCGTTTGCGGAACTGATTCATCCAAGTTTAAACACCATAGAAAGACGACAGAAAACAGAAATCCTCAAACAATTTATTAATTATGTCACCTTTGTCATTGATTGTGATAATGTTGTAGACGTAGGCGAATTGGATTTCCACTTACAAGTTGAATTGTGATTAATTTGTACAGTATTTAGTTTTTTAAGCAACTCAACAAAATAAACGAAATTTTACTTAAAAATAAAAAAAAAAATGGTCCATTGCTATCAGAGAGTAGTTAACGAATTCCAGTAAATTTGTGCTAGTTGATCGTCCTTTGAAGAATCCATGTTGCTTTGTAGTGATTCTGTTTTTGATTTGAGTGAACAATTTTGCATTAATAATTGCTTCAAAAAGTTCAGGAATGCAAGATAAAATGGCAATTCCACGATAGTTACGTATGTCACTTTTGAAAATAGGTACTAGGTAGGAACTTTTCCATAGTTTGGGAAAGATCCCAGATTTCAATGACATATTAAATAGCCAAAATAAATGTGATGTAAGTTCCAATGCTAAGTTTTTCATAAAAACTGGTGGTATTCCATCAGGGCCACAACATTTAGAAACGTCTAAATTATTCAAACCTTAAAATATGTCTTTAAATTCGACTTGACTAACTCCAATGTCCCTTGAAAATACTAGGAAAAAATCTAAGTATTCGTAATCGCGATCTTCTTCAGCAAATGTGGTATATATTTCTTGAAAGAATGTTGCAAAAAGATTGCAAATTTCTTCTGCAATATTACCAACATTTGAGTTAAGATGCATTCTAGATGGGAAGTTGTCAGATTTGCTTGCTTTTTGCTTCCGATTTTTCAAATTTTTTATTTGTTTATTATACCAAACTAGCTGGTTTGACTTACCTTGTCGTCTTATTCTTTTGAGTGGTACTTCTTCAAATATTATTTCAAACAATAATTTGTAAAAACTTTAACAGAAGTCTCAATATTTCCTTCGTTCATAAAAATGGTTTGCCAATCAATTCTGATAATTTTGTTTCTTATGATATCATAATTTGCTAAATGATATTGGAAGACCTCTTCATATCCGAAATCGTCGGGTCTTTTGTATTCGTGGATTCTGCTACACAGAAATCTTCCTAATTATTTGTTTATAAAAAATCTTAATAGCAATTTTGCTGGTTTTTTACATGATTAACTTGGTTGAGCCCTAAACCTGCAGTTTTGTCGAAAATAAACTGTAATGTTTCATTTTCTCCGACGACTGGTAGAAGGATGCACTTGTTTTCGGTATCATAAATGAATTCAGCACTACGTTGATTAAAATCTCCATATTTGTGAACTTTCACTTCTGGGGGAAGCTCAGACATAATTACGTCTGCAATCTGAAAAAATGTTCATATACTTCTTTACGAGCGTTGTTTGGGGGAAAATATACTGAGGCAAATACATGTGTTCCACCTGCCATGTGTACTTTCACCCATACATGTTCAAATTCCATAACTTTTGATGTAGCGATAATTTCTGAATTAAAATTGGTAAAAATAGCTATTAAAACACAACCACCTGACTTCTTTTCAGAAATTTCCAAATTGCGATCATTTCTAATAACATATGAGTTTTTTGGCAACACGGTCGAATGCAGCATACTTCTGTTTTAAGCTCTTTATTTTTCCGATAATTCTATACCGTTCCTACGACAAAAAATAATCCGTGTCGGTTCATGTGAATCGTAAACAGTGTCTTCATCTCGATTCAATGTCTCCGTTCAGTGCTTGGTGGCGTGAATTTGTTTAGAAGCATTGTTTAGGTGGCGTGAAATTGTTGTGTGGTGCTTACATCGACATTGTTGTGCTTTAGTTTACCTTTGCTTGTGTACGAACCCTCACACACGCTCGTTTCGATTCTGAATTGCAACCACCAGCAAAAAAGTAAAGCTGCTTGTTATTTTGCAGAGCTTTCAAACTTACAAAGTTGCATACCCGTAGGCGATTACAAAATCATATTCTGAACCGTAACATTGCGGCGCATTGTAACACTTGCAAAATACCGAGAAAATACATATTATGGAATCATGCAAAATATGTTCAAACACCGTGGATTCTGGAAGAGCAGTCGCCTGTAGTGGATCATGTGGTTTGAGTTTTCATTTCACCTGCACAGGGATGACCAAATCACATTACTCGGCTTGGACGGCGAAAGTTAGACTGCTCTGGTTCTGCGAATCTTGTCGCTTGATTTTCGATCCGGCTGTCTATGACCGTGAAAAGAAGATAATGAAAGCCTTGCGCGAATTGCTTATTCGTACCGATTCAATGGACACTCGACTTGTAAACTATGGCGAAAACCTTCGCAAGGTCAATAAGACAATCTATGGATATCATCCGAATCTAAGTCAGCGAATCCTTCCGATCAAACCAATTTTCATCAAAGAATCGACCAGCTAACTCTGAACGATACCGTGGACGATCCAATCAACCGATCCAGGTCCTGCGAAGAGACTTCTTTTTTCGAAGTCTTGGACGAAATCAACAGTTCTATTGCCCATATTCCTGACAAATTTGTTGTTGGATCCAATAAACGTGTGCATATCATCTCCAGTCGTTCAGCTGGCTCTGAAAAATCAAGAATAGCAACACCACGAATCGACATCTCGACACCAGCTGTTCCTACACGCCCCTCAAACACTCTGAACAATGGCATTAGGGCGGTGTCACCGCGTAACGATGGAAATGTTACCAGTATCACCAATATCAACTATGAAACCGAACGTCCACCACTGAGAGTAGCTAACGGTTCACAGCCTTCTAACGACGTTGAGTCTTTCTACGTCTCTCCGTTTGAGCCAGATCAAAATGAAGATGGAATTAAAAAGCATGTTATGGATATCTCTAACGCACACCCAGCCCTGGTTAAAGTAACTAAACTCGTTCCTCGCGGAAAGCAGATCGAAAATCTTTCGTTCGTGTCGTTCAAAATAACCGTATGCAAAACTGTATCGAGTGTGGTTGGCGACCCATGGTACTGGCCTTTAGGGATTTCGGTACGACTGTTCGAGCCAAACCAAAAAAACGGATCAGCTGTACGTCTTCCGAACTCGCAGTAAAACATCACCTTTCTCCACACCCGGGACGCACAGAACTCAGCACTATGGAAGCCCCGGAGCCCCCCATCACAGTCCAGTCCATCCAGCCTGCGCTCATCAGTCATCCCGGTCCTGTGTTTGGATCTGGTGAAAGGGGCTTCCAACCAGCGCTCTCAGGCAAGTACACGCAAATTAAGAACATTATTCGCTCTGATGATGTCCAATCCAACAGATCAAGGAATGTTATCGGCAATTCCATCACATCATTCACTCAACATCTACATCAAGCTTCGTCGTCATCGGAATCCTTCGTTCAGCACCCGGGATGCACGCCTGCTTGTCACACGGAAGCCCCTAATCCCCTCATCTCAGTCGTGCCATTCCTGCCAGCGTTCAACAGTCATCCCAGTCCTGGGTTTGAGTGCGGTGAAGGGGTCTTCCAAACCGTCGTCGCAGGCAATCAACCACTGCATGCTGATCTTTTACCAACGGAAGCAACCATCATAGCGAGCTCAGTTGCTGCTGCTGCTGGGATGCAAAGAAAATCTTCTGAAGACTTGATTTCTGTTTACTACCAGAATGTGAGAGGCATTCGTACCAAAATTGCTCAGTTACGATTGCTTCTCTCCAGCTGTGACTACGATCTAGTAATCTTCACCGAGACTTGGCTTGGAGCAGATATCGATAGTGCAGAAATTTCGTCCGACTATACGTTTTACCGTTATGATCGTAGTGCATTGACTAGTCGGCATTCTCGTGGTGGAGGAGTGCTTATCGCTGTTAAATCTCACCTTGACTGTGAAGTTATTCCACTGTTGAATTGCGACCATCTCGAGCAAATCGCAGTCTGTGTAAGATTGATATCCAGGTCTTTTTACATTATCGCTATTTATTTGCCCCCAAACTCATGTGTCGACCATTATTCTGCTCATGCCAACGCAGTGCAACATGTAAAAAATTTAGCATCATCAGCAGATATTATTATGTCTCTGGGTGACTTTAACTTGCCAAACTTGCATTGGCAACTGGATGAGGACGTGAACGGTTTCATTCCCCTGAATGTTTCGTCCGAGCATGAACGGGTACTCATTGAAACGATGTTTACTACTGGTTTGCAGCAAGCTAATCGATACACTAATGCAAACGGCAGACTCCTTGACCTTGTATTCGTTAGTCTTCCAGAGCGACTAGATATCATCGAACCTCCTGCACCACTTTTACCCGTTGATAGTCATCACGTGCCATTTGTTTTACTGTTTGATGAGAGCAATGACTATTTAGTTTCAACGAATGAGCCAGACGACAATCTCTATTATGATTTCCAGTCGTGCGATTTTGACCAGCTGAAAATGGTGTTGGATGCTATCGACTGGGACGGTTTATTAACTGGACCACTGGATGAAACAATATCAATGTTCTACGAAAAGGTTTACGCGGCGCTTAACAACTGCGTTACTCGAAAAAGACGAACGTTACAGTCACACTCCAATAAACCTTGGTGGACCTCTGAATTACGACATCTTCGGAACGTCCTTAGAAAAGCACGCCATCGTTTTTTCCTTTCGAAGTCTGAGAATGACTATTATCACCTTCGAAATGTTGAGCTGCAGTACAAAAGAGTCCTATTTTCTACCTACGATAGCTACTTTTCCAGAATCCAGGTGAATGTAAAACAGAACCCGTCAAGTTTTTGGAATTTCGTGAAAACGCGGCAAGCATCTTCTCGCATCCCACGCAACGTTAATTTCAAGGATGTCCAAGCTCAAACAAACTTGGATGCCGCGAATCTATTTGCTTCGTTCTTCGAGAGCGTGTTTAGCAGAGTTGCACCTGTACCAAGGCGTCATTGTTTTGCTCACATTCCTTCACACAATATCAGCCTACCAGTCATCCAGTTTTCCCCAAACGAAGTTGTAGAAGCTATTGACAACCTTGACATCAATAAAGGATGTGGAACGGACGGTATTCCACCCCTAATGCTGAAAAAGTGTTCAAAAGAACTAGCGAGTCCAATTGCCTGTTTGTTCAACCGATCGCTTTACGAAAGGACGTTTCCGGCAGCTTGGAAAATAGCTTTCATCGTGCCTATTCACAAGTCTGGCAGCAGTAATCAAGTATCGAACTATCGTGGCGTATCTATACTGTGCTGTCTCAGCAAAGTGTTTGAAAGACTGGTGCACAATGTTTTATACAACATGGCATCTCCAATCATCTTTGATGGCCAGCATGGTTTTATGAAACGTCGTTCTACAACAACGAATCTTATGTGTTACGTCACCTCACTGTCACGTGAAGTTGAAGCGAAGCGACAAGTTGACACGGTGTACGTTGATTTCGCGAAAGCCTTCGACACTGCCCGGATAAAAATAACCATACAATTACAATACAATAATATTAAATAACACAAAAATCTATTTCCGACCATAAATTTTATTGTTCCTGAATTGGATATATGAAAAATGCATATTGTCATTACAATAGATCTACAATTCAATCCATATGCTAGGATTTTCAACAATTGTGAAACAATACAATTAATAGTATTTGACTCAAATTTGTTCGAAAAATAATGATTTTTTCTATGGTTAAGATACATAACAACCCCCCTTTTGTTGATGTCTCAGTTTACATTAGATTCTACTGTGGTAACAATAACTCCTATTGTCATCCTATCGTTGTGAACAATACTTTTAATTGTACATACTATAGATTCTATTGTATGGTTACAATATATTCAATTGTAACTCTATTAGAATTTTTTATTCGGGTGTTCCTCATATTCTAGTCGTCGAAAAACTGAGACACATAGGTTTTCCAAATTCGATGACGGAGTGGATTTTTTCGTACCTAAGTGATCGTACTGCATACACCGTGATCAACTCAGCCAGATCTCACACCTTCAGCATCACTTCTGGTGTACCACAAGGAAGCGTTCTGGGGCCACTATTATTCAACATTTTCATCAATGACCTGTATTCGCTGCTTTGTTCGTTCAAGCTGTCGTTCGCTGACGACCTAAAATTTTATCGTGTCATAGCTTCTCTTGCTGACTGCGCAGCCCTACAAGAAGATATTGATGTAATGTTGACCTGGTGTGGCAACAACGGAATGCGAGTAAACAACAACAAATGTAAAATCATTTCCTTCGGGCGATGCCATAACCCTATTCTTCACGAATACAAAATGGAAACAACAACACTGGAACGTGTGTCATCCATTCGCGACCTTGGAGTTACCATCGATTCCAAGCTCAGATTCAACGAGCACATCAGTACTATGACTGCCAAGGCTTTTTCTGTTTTGGAATTCATTCGTCGTCACGCGTCTGACTACACCGACATCTACGCCTTGAAAACACTCTATTGCGCGTTGGTTCGTAGCATCCTTGAGTACGCTGCCCCGGTTTGGTCTCCATACCACGAAGTATGGAGCGCTGAGACAACAACGACCCCGTCAATCTTCCTCCCTATTTAGACCGATGCAGGCTCATAGGATTGGAGCCACTGTCAGATAGACGAGTTACGATGCAGCGGATATTTGCCTTCGATGTAATTACGGGAACTATAGACTGCTCTGAACTGCTCACACAGATTCCGTTCAACATTCCTGCTCGAAGGTTCCGGAGTTCTCCGTTATTTGCAGTTCCATATCATAGAACAAACTACGGCTATAATAACCCGCTGGATTCATGTCTTCGCTCGTTTAATGTTGTCTGTGATGAATTTGATTTTAATGTGTCAAAAAACGTTGTTAAAAATAGGATTAGTAGTAATGTATAGTTTGTAAGTTAAATAATTCAGTCTCTGCGTCAATTCGAAGACGGTGATGTAAATAAAATAAAAAATAAATAAATTATAAGAATTTCCGAAGACTTCTTCACTTCTAACGCTTTGATCCCAACTGGTTTCAGTTGCCATTATTATTGGGAATGAGCAACCCAAAATTTTATTATGAATTTCTTGAATTTTAACCGCACTTTTCATACGGTTAAAATTTTGGCAATAAACTATAATTTCGGTACTTAATTGTGTTTTAGGCGGAAGCGTTTGCTCATTCGAGTTAATCGATAAATTAAGATTATTAAAATTAATTACCCCTCTCTGATCTAGAGATGTCGTCAAATTCTCGTTATCATCATGCTCTTCAAAATTATTATCCTCCTCTAAGGGTTTCGTCACTACCGATGAAAACTCGAATGCCCATGCGAGCATGTACATGACTCACATGGTGCAGCTGAAAAACTCCCCGGAGCCATCCAGTTGGGCGCATGTGAAGGAGCTATGCGTGAAGATTCATCAATTCCCGAGTAAGGGTGTAGGATTTCGCCTCGTTGAAATTGTATCGGTTGATAGTTGGGTGGCGACCTGGAAAAACGATGCTTTGCTGCCGCAAGTAGGTCTCGATCATGTGGTAGTAGATTGTGTGGATTGCCGATGGTGTTGAGATTTTTGTTGTTGTTGTTGCATTTATAGTAGAAAACAGTTGAGTGTATACGCTTGCTATGGTTGTTGTTGTTTTGTTGTTGTTGTTGTTATTGTTGTTGTTGTCGTTGTTGTTGTTGTTGATGATGACGTCGAGGTTTCTGGCTAAATTTGCTAGATACTGTTTCTTCTTCTTTTAGCCTTTTCAGCCAATTTCTTCTGATTCAAACGACGCAATTTTCGAGCATCATATTCACTCCAATCCGCTTTCCATATTTTCCTCATTCCCAAAAGTCGCCAACCTGAGTCGTTGGTGTCGTGTTTGTTGTTATGATTCAGTTCTACTGCCAGGCTGGGATTTAAATCACAGGACTGAAGCGGCTGTCATCCACGAACAACAATCGTGAAGCCGAAAATTTGGTGCTGCGTATGGTGCTAATTTGACAGCTCGGCTTTCTTGAAGGCTGTAGGCAGCAAACACAATATACGCGGTGGAAGTTGGCGTAATTTTCGTTCATTTGTTTAGTGATTATCACAACGATAGTATTTTTTCATTGTTTATCAGTCAGGTATGATAATGTTCTATCTACATTACCGATACTAGTAGGTTGGTAGAAGAAATATTATAAGGAATTATAATCCACTGTGAACCGAGCTTAAAATGTTCAAATCGTCACTAGCGCCACACCAAAAGTAGCTGGCTTCAAGAACTAACGCCTGCTTCAGTCCTCTTATTTAAATTGAGTGACGGAGTTAAGGCTCCACCAAACTGCAGCGTTTTTTGCCGCCGCAGCGAAATCGTGACGGAAAAATCGCCGCGGTGAGATGCGTTTTTAAATCGCGTTGGTTTGTGCGCTCCCATAAGCCGCCATGTAATCTCACCGCGGCGATTTTTCCGTCGCGATTTCGCTGCGGCGGCGGCAAAAAAAACGCTGCAGTTTGGTGGAGCCTTTAAATGAGCATTGGCGACTGGCGTGTGCTTCCCCATGCCTTGGTATTGCGTTTATGTTCGCAGTCAGTGCTTTTAGCTCGTCCAAGATATCGAGCTCTAGCATAGAGTTGCTTTGCATATTTAAACTGGTTGCGGTTTCTATGCTCAGCTGATTGAGCTGACTTATCTCATTGTTAATATTTATCAGCTCCTTTTTTAGATCACCTGCTAGATTATGCATTGTTGGCGTCATTGCTATGTCATCTAAAGAAGTTAAATGATTTTTCAGCATCGTAGTACTTCCAGTCAAACTACTGTTTCTGTGAATGGAAGACAGCTAATTTTTTATGCTAGTAAGAATGACTTCCATACTCTTAATAGCTTCCGAGACTAAATTTGTTTTTTCCTGTTGGAGAGCAAGTCGATGCATAACCTCCGTGTTTTCGCTAATTTACTTAGCCAGAAGCTTTTGTTGTTGAGTGAGAACTGAGAACGTTGAACTCAAAACTTGCGGTTACCAGAGTTTGGCATGAGCCACAACTTCCAGTGTGAGGAGTTTAAAAAACTGACAACTACTCAAAAAGCAGAAAAAGAGCGAAAGACAGGATTGTGCTTCAACTGCCTTCGTAAAGGACACCAGTCAAAACAGTGTACGTCAAGCAAATCGTGTCGAAAATGCAATCGAAAGCATCACACTCTCCTACACGATGACAACGAAAGGAACAGCAGCCAGGATGTTAAAGCCAACGTCGCTTCGCCGAAGCATACAGTAGATACCACCCAACCAGCTGTTGTTCAACTTCCTGTTTCGGTGGTGGATCAATCCGTATCCACAACATGCTCAAGCAATCACATCCAAGCATCGAAGACCGTTCTGCTACTCACTGCTGTCGTCCAAGCCATCGATAAGCATAACCGATCACATCCATGCAGAGTCATACTTGACAGTGGGTCACAAGTGAACTTCGTCACCGAGGAAATGGCCAACCGCCTCGGTTATCCCAAGATGCAAGCCAACGTATCGATCACTGTAATCAATGCTTTGAGAAGCCTAGCTCTTGACAAAGTCTTTGTCAAATTTCGATCGAGCTACGGAGACTTTCAAGCTAACATCGTTAGGAGTTCACTGGTAGGTGGATTCAGCCAATCAGGGCTGTTAGTGTGAGTTAGGGTAGAAAGTGGTGTATCACGCCACATGAATGCACCAATCAAGGTGCAGCTACACATTTAAGCTAGGTAAGCATTTTTAGTTAATAAAAGTAAAATGCAACGAGGCTTAGCCCTCTTTCATCGTTCAGTGGTTCAACAGTGCGTGTATTGTTTTTTAAATAGAAATTCCGGGTAGCATCACAAATAAGTGGCACAGCCGGTAGGATTGCGCGAGTGGTGTTAAAAAGTGTCGATGACAACAGTGACTAGGATCATCACCAGCAGCGGTGACATCCGAAAATAATCACGTTCAGCAGAAGTCTGGAGCATCAAAACCCAGCAGCAGCGACATTATAAGGATCACGCCACGCAGAAGTCTTGTAGGACCAGCCAACCGATCGGAGACACGCCACAGCGGTTCCAACCTCAATGTTCATCATCTACAAAGGGTGAGTGATTTTTTTTTATTACCTATTGCTTATTAAAATCTTAACATTGAACACGCCTGGAACACGTGGTAGCGAGATTGAGCAGCTGAAAGCCCAGCTTGAAGAGCTAAAGTTGCGAATGCAACAACAGGGTAACCAGGTAGATCTCGTACAGATTCCTGACCCAATAAAAAATATGTCGGAATTTTCCGGCAATCGGAGGGAACTCTCCGCGTGGCTCGAAGAGCTCGACGAAATATATGACGATTATGTCATTAAGGGTCACAATGGTGCACCCGACACCTTTGATGGTCACTTTCTAAGGGCTATCAAAAACAAAATTAAGGGAGAAGCCCGCACCATATTATGTGCGAACGGTAATCCCAAAACTATTGCTGGTTTCAAAAAGATACTAATTGATAATTATGGGGATCCAAAAGATCACACCACAAATTTAACCCTTCTCTTTCACCTGAAAAAGGGTGAGAAAAATAACCTGAAATTCTTTAATGACACCAAAGAATTAAACACCCGACTCAAATCTAATTTGTAGATGAGTCCGCTAACAGTAAATGAACTACTAGATGTTATTACCATCGCAAAATATCTAGATAATATAGGTGAACTTCTGGCTTCAATTATTCGCCAGTCAAACCCTCAAAATTTAGAGGCTGCATACCAGGCAGTCTGCGTCAATCAAAGTGCAGAAACGAGGTACAGACCAATCAAAAATTATGATAAAAGCAAACATGATACACATGGAGCGAAAACCGGTAACCCTAACTACGGTGGTAGTAGCCACTCTGCAAAACCATATCATACACTGTCACCCGCCAGTACCCATTAATGGGTAAAATATCACCCATTTCGAACTTAAGTGGGTTAGCTCCTTTGATGGGTAAAACGATTTTACCCATTAATGGGTAAACAGCCTGTACGTCAGACTACCGGTTATTTTAAACCTATTTTTCAAAATGTTTGTTATATGGGAAATGGGTATGAAATACCCATTTTACTAAACGTTTTTTATTTAAGAAATGAGTAAGAAATACCCATTTTTCCAAATGTTTGTTATTTGCGAATTCGGTATGATTTTTCGTGTTTTTAGTTGTGATATTGATTAATGAGCATTTGCATGAAAATAATAGGTCGCAATTACTGTATTTGGATTTGTGTATTTGTTTGTAACAACAAACTTTAACCCTCAGGCCTTTTACCTCTCAGGTATGTCAAGTTTTGCTCGGGGGTTTTCACATCGACAAATATTCCAGCGACGTTCAAGTGATCTATTGAAGCGTTCATCTCATCGTTATCATCCAGAGAGATGCCTACATTGGCCAAACATTTCCTCGAGGCTTCCGAAGAAAAATGCTTGATGAACGCTTGAACTTTACGCTCCGGAAGCGACACATACTGGGGAGTACTGTTCTACAAATGAAATCGAAGCATTTTATATAATAATAATAAATTATTAACGTACCTCTCAGATTTTGAAAGCTTTCGCTATCCAATCTAGCCTTCAGTTCTTCTACAGGGGATGATCAAAAAGGAGAAGACTAGCAAAATTTTGTCCAGATTCAAAGTGATACAGTTCGGTGAATAATAAACCGATTTTGATGAAACTAGAAGCGTTCGACGATTTATTCTCATTTTAGCATGTTTAATCAAAATTTGATTTGACTTCCGGGCACCGGAGATATCACGGATACTTTGAGGTTATGTCAAATGTGCTAATTTTCTTCAGCTCGTTATTTTTCATGTCACTTGAAAATCGGAAGTGTTATATTTTTATCAGAAACTAGAATTTATAACAAGTCTGTCAGTGGTTGAAGGTCGTGAATCGGCCCATAAACAACCGAGATATGGCCATTTCCGTAAAATGTAGTTTTTTACCCTATTGCCTGACACTTCTTATGTTGAAAAACTCTATAGGCAAACGCGAACGAAGTTGACGATAATGTGAGTGATGTGAGTGAAAAAGAAGTTGAAGAAGAAGAAGTGTCGGGTGATGAATACGACGAGTTAAATTTTCAGCGGGTCCGCGTCTCCCGACTACCAAGGGATATTTGAATATTTTAGTGGACACTGGAGCAAATCATATTTGAATCCAGAGCATGTCAAAAAAGGAAAATCTATCAAACAACTTGCGGTCGTTAAGAACAAAAATGGAACATTTGAAATTTATAAAATGGTGCATGTGAACCTTTTTCCAGAAGCGGGTGATGAAAAATTACCATTTCATGTATACCGTTTTCATAAATTTTTCGATGGACTTTTGGGATACGAAAATTTAGCCGTCCTTAGAGCCAAAATTAGCACCAAAAATCATGCATTAATAATTAAAAACAGAATTTTCCCATTTTCTAGATATCACGACAGCTCAATAAATTTTCATGAGCTGAAAGAAGATCTATTTGAAATAACCACATCTGCAAATGGTTCCTTTCTCATTGAGAAAGAAGTAAAGCTCACGAATAAAATTACACTCCAACCCGGGGTGTAAAAAGCGAAACGAAAAAGCCGTACTCACTAATTCAAATCTTTGCAGGCTTTACCAGGCACGTTTACCACCGCCCAAGCTATGATGAAGAAAGTCTGACGGGATTCCTCAAGGAGAACATAAATCCGACCACAACAAACGGCATATTTGCTCCATTGGAGGTGGTGGAGCTATGTATGAAGGTTGTGGATAGACACTTTCGTAAGAAAGTCAAAATTGAATATTGCAACGTAAAACTACCAGATATAATCGACGAAAGGGAACAAGAGGAATTTATTAAGCGAAGTCACAACTTTAACCATCAAAGTTGTTAAATTGTGTTTGACGAATTTAGTAAATCTGTCTTCTTCCCTGGACTATATAAACAACTGCAGGAATTCACAAGAATTTGTGAAGATTGCAGACGGGCAAAATACGAGAGACATCCATTTAAAATCTCAATAACATGGCGCATGTACGACAGACCATTTGACACGGTTTACATGGACGTCTTTTTAAAAGATACGAAAAAATTTCTCGCCTTTTCTGAATTCGCACAACTATACAAAATTGGAATTGAACAGACGGAAACAATAATTAAAACTTTGATTAGATACTTTTCGACCTTCGGTACTCCGAAGCAAATTACCTGTGACCAGGCGACAAGTTTTCGAAATCCGACGATGTCAAAATTCTTAACGGACCTTGACATACACATACATTTCGCCAGCTGTAGTAACAGCAATGGAATTGTAGAGAGGTTTCACTGCACTCTTATCAAGATGTATCAAGCCAACGGAGCGAAAACAAGAAACCTTGATTTGTATGACGGCTTGAAACTTATAGTAGCATTATATAATGAGACAAAGCATTCAGTTACAAATATGGCTCCTAGAGATATTGTTTACGGAACCTCTATTTCTTTGAACAAATTAAAAATTGTTAACGCTCAGACTCAAAAAGTCCAGACAGCTCTGGACAATATTGAACTACATACTAAAAACATCAATACCAAAATTCCCTGCTTAGACGGGGAAGAGTACAAGAAACTTAGAAATGAATTTGTTTATGCAAAATGCAAGGCGAAGCCATCCTTATATAATCACAGATACAAAATAGCACGGATAGCGAACCAATCTGATAAAACTATAACAGATCAAAACACACACAAAACATCTCAAGAAAATTTTGTAATTGACTTTCTTTCAAACTACTCATCCTGACGACAGGACAGGCAGACATATACATTTACGAACTGAACCGCAACCTGATAGCAGTAATTCCATTGGGACAAGCAAAAATCAGTAATAGTCATGTTAGAATTCTTCATAAAATTGACCTCAGTGATATAGAGTCAGTAATTCAATTTTTGGATGGCCGCTACAGAAAAAGTAATCAATAATAAAATCTCAGAGAAGAAAAGATTTAAAAGCTGGAATAGTTTTGGCACCGCATGAAAATACATTTCTGGAAGCCCAGATGCAAACGATTTGAAAATTATTTATACTACTACGAATTTACTGAAAGAACAAAATGATAAGCAAATCGGGATAAACAAACAATTCGAAGAAAGGATAACTAATATGACAAAGACAATATCATTACTTGTATCTGACCATAATTTAATAAGAAAAGAAACTTTAGATGGATTTGACTCGGTCAATTTATTATTCAATATAGATGAGTTAATCAATCAACTAGAAGTAATTGACGAAGCAGGCATTTTGGCTAGGTTCAGCATCCCGAGTAGCCGACTCGTCACCAACGAAGAACTTCAAGCAGCACAACGATTCGTAACCAACAATGGCCTTAGATTGGACTCTCTCGATAACGTTTTGGATATTGCCAGTGCCTTTGTGATGCACAACGAAAATTCTATCATTTACGCCCTTAAAATCCCACGGATCAAGGACGTTAGCTACGAGCTCAAATACGTCGAGCCTGTAAACAATAATGGCTCGCGAATTTACCTCCACTCAAACTACATTCTAACAGGGCCTAATACATATTATGTTAAAACAAGTTGTCCAAAGATACGAAATCTCTACATTTGCAATAATCCACGGTTGGAATCTCTAGAGGAATGCGCCCAGCAACTACTATATGGAAATTCTGCGGAATGCCCTACTGAAAGAGCATATGGTAAAAATCTCATCAAAAAGATCAACGAATTCAATATCGTTGTAAGTAATGCCAATGTAACGATGTCATCAAATTGTTTGGCTCATCAAAAGCAGCTCTTTGGATCGTTCCTGATACAGTTCTCGAATTGTTCAGTAAATGTGAATGGAGAGAAGTTTTCCAACTGGGACACTGAAATACCGGCCAGATCATTCATTCCAACCATTGGAATAAAGGTAAATTCTACAAAGACAATAGATCGTATTCCTTTAGAATACTTACAGATATACCACATCGATCACCGGGAGCACATTAAAAAGCTCAACCTGACTACAACAAGTATACAAGGCACCTTGGAAATGTTGAAGTGGAGCACGAGCGACGGTTCCATCTGGAAGACAACCCAGGATGATTCCCCAGCAGTGTATTACTATTTGGAAAACCGAGGACGACTTTTCGTCAGAGGGGGAAATCGTTAGGAGTTCACTGGTAGGTGGATTCAGCCAATCAGGGCTGTTAGTGTAAGTTAGGGTAGAACGTGGCGTATCACGCCACATGAATGCACCAATCAAGGTGCAGCTAGACATTTAAGCTAGGTAAGCATTTTTAGTCAATAAAAGTAAAATGCAACGAGGCTTAGCCCTTTTTCATCGTTCAGTGATTCAACAGTGCGTGTAGTGTTTTTTAAAAAGAAATTACGGGTAGCAAAACAAATAAGTCATCGAGTGTCTGGTTACACCTAAGGTTACTGGAACTATCCCAAACTCAAGTATCAATTTCAGATCCTGGAAAATTCCTGATGGTATTCAACTTGCCGATCCACGTTTCTTCTGCCCCGAGAAAGTCGACATGCTAATCGGAGGAGAATTTTTCTTCGACGTTTTGAAGCCAGATCACCAATTTACCACAACTTCGAGATACTCATCTCGGATGGGTGGTAGCCGGTGTGATAAACGAGCCGTACGTTTCGGGTACAGCGATCCACTGAATTAATTAGTTCACCCTCTATTTTTAAAATTGTTTAACCTAGTTAAAGCACAATTGCCAAATGAGCAATTTTTAGTCAATAGATAACCTTATATTTCAAAACCTTTTCAAAGCAAATTATGAATTTGATAACTTAGATTTTATTCACTCCGGAAGTGTAATTCTTTGGATTCTTGATCAGAAAGATTTAAGTTGGGCGCCAATTGTTAAAAGGGGGTCAGACGGACCTCCTTCCTAAGCCCTCGATCCCTGGTCTAGCCACGGGGACCGCTGAGGGTGGGTTTAACAATAACCTCTTTTGTTATTCGGCGGTAGCTCGAACTTGACACGGTTATCGTTCAGGGTCGGCTGTGGGCATAGATAAATACCCGATCAAGGAACTAAATGAAAGCACTTGTTTTAAGCCAATTAACTATTTTATTGCTGGACTTACGGACTGTGTGGGTGTGTCGAGTGTGAAACGTTGCGGCCAGCCGGTGGTGAGCTGCTAAGGCACGTGGTCGACAGACTGGTACTGCCTACGTCGCACAATACGCACGCTGGATTGACGGTTTGCCTGCTGGGTCGTCTGATATCCTGGTCGATCGTTGACTGGATCCGACGCTGGTGGGATGAACGGGATAATGGGTTGGGCAAATATGCACTCCGGACGTACGAGTTTCTTATGCCGGTAATAATGGGTCCTGAGACAACTTTCTAGGTACTTCAGTATTGGTTGTTCTCTATACCGTATTGGTAGTGTACCAGTACAGTTTAATTTAGATTGTACCTCACTGTTAAATTTAAACGTCTGTTCGCTTCGAAGCTCTGGATAAGCAAAGAGCTTATCCAACCCCGTAGCCTGCCCCCCCCCGCCTTTTCAACCCTTTAATCCATTTCATTTTCCACTTTGACGGGTCCAGACACTCTTCTCTGGCAACTCTCTTTTGGCTCATTTCTTTGTATAGTGTGTGTTTTTATGTGTTTTTATGGCTACTCCGGAGTATGAATATAATTTTTATTGCTAACATTTACTAACATTTACACTTAATTTTTACTAACAACTAAACATTTATTTATTTATTGATACAAAACAAGGGTAAATAATCTCAACAGTAACACCACCCTTTATCTCCTCCCAAAATTAATTGAATGATTTATCATCAATTAATGTTGAATAAGTTTTCCTAACGGAATAGCATACCAGGTTTGTGTTGCACCTTTCGTGCATTAGACTTTCTTAAAAACAGACACTCTTGCGTGTATTCACCAGATAGTTCATTCCATCATGCTCGGAATGCCATCTGTATCGCGTAAATTCCTGATTCTGTTAAACTAGCCTTTTCATCTTCCAATATCCCAAAACAGTACATCGTTTCGTGAAAAAGGGCCAAATCATAAACCATACTTGCGAAATTATTTGGATGCAAATTTATCGAATGTAAATTAGTCTCTGTATTCATGACTTAAGGATGAAATTAAGGGTAATTAGGATGTGTTCGAGGAGTCTTTAATGTCACTTATCGAAAAACGCAGTGCAGATTAAACCGGTTCCAAAGAATCTACAATATACGATGAGGAATTTCGTCACTTCTAGTCTGCCTTCCCTCAACTGTTGTGTTCCACATTCATATGCTACGATCTCCGATAACGACGAACTATTGCTATTGAATTTCAATTTATCTATTGGAAAGAGAAAGAAATACAGTGATAAGACAGACTACAGATACCTACATACTTTAACATCACATTCGCGCTCTCTCTCTAACAATTTTATCTCTTCCTAAACAATACGGGTATCATCTTCTATCAAACAATCGACTTACGTGGACTCTTTCAATCGCAAAAAAGTTTGTTCTGCCACTGGATTCCACGTTATTGATTTGGGCCTCTTTTTTTAGAAGATAAGTGAAGGGTGCAGAGAGTTCACTGAACCCTGGAATAAATCGTCTGTAGTAATTTGCCATGCCAAGAAAACGACGCAACGATCGAAGAGATGCTGGTCGTTCATAATTAATTATCGCCTCTATGCGATCCGGATTTGGTTTCAGACCTTCTGGAGAGAGTATGTAACCCAAGTAAGGGAGTTCTCTTAGGCAAAATTTAGATTTTTTTAAATTAATTGAAAGAATTGCTGCCTTCAAACGTCGGACAACTTCGGATAAAACCTGGATGTGCACTACGAATGTCTCACTCACGACCACAATATCGTCTAGATAGACGAACTCATTTGGTTCGAGTTCCCCGTACCCTAGGACCTCATCCATTAGTCGTGCTAATGTAGCCGGACTATTGACTAGGCCAAATGGTAACCGAGTAAAATGAAACAGCCCTCTCCCTAATACTGAGAATGCTGTGTATTTTCTCGAATCTGGATGCAATGGTATTTGCAGGAAAGCTTTCGTTAGATCGATGGTAGTTAAATATTTGCTAGCACCCTATCTGCTCAATATTCGATCTTGGTGTGGGAGAGGATACGCATCGCGTTTAGTTATCTCATTTAAACGTCTCGCATCTAAACACAACCGTACTTCTCCCGTGGGTTTAATTACCGGAACGGTACTCTGAGACCATTCACTTTTGCTGGGTTCTATTACTTGCAACTTCAACATTTGGTCTACCTCTCGGTTGACGCGCTTCTGCATCTCTGGTGAAGGGGGATATGGATTTATTCTTATTGGTGGTGTTAATTAAATTCATCTTTAAACTCAATTTTGTGAGTTGTTAACGGTGTGACCTCCAAAAGTTGATCATCAACCGCAATTTTAAATTTTCGTTTCGTTTCTTCTAGTTGGTGTTTTTGAACCTCACTCAAATTTTCCTGCTTCTCTCCCACTTCATTCCACTCCAACTCCTCTATCCTTATTCTTTCTTGACTTTCCCTCTCCGTTACTTGACAGTCTCTGATCAGTTTTGCCGGTTGTATATTAAATGCTTTCCAAAAATCATCCAACCCTAAAATCAATCTTCTTCGTATATTGGGCGCCACGAGAGTTTTAATAATTCGATTTTCGTTCCTAAACGTTATCGGGAGATAAACAAAACCCTCGACATCTACTTTCGTTCCCGAAGCTGTCTGAACTGATACCTCAGTCGGGAATATTTTCAAGTTTAACGATCTAATGAATTTTTTACAACCAGTACCTAAAACTGATCGATGAGCTCTACTGTCTAATAATCCAATGATCTCTCTTCCAAGAACACTCACTTTGACGAAAGGTCGTGAATCCCCACCTCTTCTCAAACAATTCATCGACATTCGGTTGAGCAGAATAAGCGCTCTCTGAGAAAGGTTCAAATCCATTCATTAGCAGATTTTCGATCACATGTACGTTTGTTGAAGGTATTTCACGCTCTAACTCAGGTTACCTTCTCAAGCTGAGTTCACTCCGTTTTTTTGACAAGCAGGACAGACGGAGGTTATTACATCTGCAAAACCACAGATATTACAAAATTTTCCTCTTCGTTCGGGAAAATCTGCATAATGATGACCACTCACTCTACAGTTATAACATACTCCTAAAGAAGGACGTCTGTATTGGTCAACAAGCGTCTGCATAGTTCCCTTTGCTGATCCCTCCATTGCACCTGCGGATCCCTCTCCTCTCTTCTCCTTTACCTGTTTTGGTTCGCTATCCACTAATTTATTATTATTTTCTGTATTGTCGTTTTTAGGTTTGCTCTTAGAAAACACCCGGGACCCAAAACTTGTGTTTCTTAGAAAACACCCAGGACCCAAAAACACCCGGGACCCAAATTTTGTGACGTGTCTTTAGACTTCGACGAATCTGTCACATTAACTTCATTGACATGACTACGGCGATTAGTATTTTCGTGAGACTTATGCAATATGCTCCAAAAAATTTCATCTATAACTCGTCCATATCTTTTCAGTTTGGACAACGATTTCACTCCAGCACCAGTCATGGCGTTCTTGTAATCGAAGCGAAGATTTCGCCAAATGACGTCAAACCTTCTGCGTTCAGAAATCGGTCTAGTCATAAAGTGTAATATTTTCATCATGTCATGTAGATAGTCAGTAAACTTTTCCCCTCGTGCCTGCCGTCTTTCTGTAGCTTGTACCTCGAGCTGAAAATCTAAATCGGGCGGTAAAAAATCCCGTTTCAGTTCTCTTATTAATTCATGCCAATTTCGAAAATCTCTATTTTCAACCTCCTCGATAAACCAATCTTTAGCGCGACCTGAGAACAGAAGAACAGTGAATTGCACCTCGGAATAATTCCTTTTCAGAGATATCTTCAGAGACACAACTCATTTTTATTTCTTTGAGGAACTCAGTAAGCTTCCTCCCTTGATCTCTACCGTCATATTTGAGTTTCCACTCAGCCACCAGAATACGCTTTAGCTCTCTGAACCGTCTACTACTGCTATTGCCTTTCCCTCTTCCCTTATCTGATTCCGAGGTACTATCGGAATCAGTAAAATCTGAGCTTTCACTATCCGACGTCGAACTAGAACTTGATGAGGATTTCTGTCTGCGATGATGTTTTTTCTTTTGTCGTCTGGATAATCTATCTGTTTTTTTCGCTGAAATCTTACTTTTATTTGATTTATGTGTTTTCCTTTATCTCTTAATATTTTTACCCAAGCTTTCCTCTTGTGAACTTCTAGTGGACTCTTCAGACTCGAGTTCATCGTATTTATTTTTCTCATTTTTGCTAGCTTTCGCCTTTCCTTCTACTGCGCAAGTGAGTTCCTCCTTTTCCTGTTCTCCTATTAATTTGTTTCCTTCCAATGTTGTAACTTTCTTTTCCGGCTCCCTTTTCAAACGGTCGTTCAAATTGACCAATAACCTTTCTAATCTTTTCTTTCGCTCTATGCTTTCACCTGCTTCTTTGATTTTTCGCTCCTCCTCTTCAATTTGATTTTTTCTCACAAGACGTTGCTGTTCTGTAGTCTGAACTATGAAGGTTTTTAAAAGTGAAATTAGGTCTATTGAATCCCCTATTTTTCCTTCTTCAATTTCTTTTAATTCCTTCAGTAACTCTTCTGACCTTCTTAGTGAATCATTCATTTCCTTACTTTTCACATCCAACGACTGATTTCTTATAACACTTTCTTCTAACTGTTCTTCAATCGCTTTTCCTACCGCTGTGGTTTCATTCAAAATCTCAATTTCGCTTCTGACTTCTTTGAGCAAATTTTTTTTTTTTTTAAATAATCATTTATTTGTACAGGCTCAATCGAATTAACTTTACAGAGCCAAATTTTCATACTTTTATACATCGTTTATCTCAAAACTAAAGTTAGGAGGGAGGAGCCGATTAGTCGCGGCCGTCTCGAGGTTAATAGGAATTACAAATTACGGATAGGAAAGACGGTGGAAATTTAAAAATTTGGTTTACATAACACATTAAATTTAAATTCTAAATTATCTAAACACTTATAACTATACAATTTATGGTTTTCTTTAGACTTGAACAATTTTTGAAAAAGAAAAAAAACACACACACATACACATATAAAAAAAAACTTAACATACAGGTTAAAAAAAGTAAACATACAGGTTAAACTAACTACAATCTAAGGCTAATGTTAGTCAAAAACACATAAATGAGTTTCATGTACTCCAAATCACGTACAGCCAAAATATCTCGAACTGGCACATTGGGTTGTCTACCTCGAGCCCGAAGGGAATCATAAAGCCTTGATCTGAAACCACGATGCTCAGCACAAGACCAAATAACGTGATCTGCGTCCTGATAGCCTTGTCCACACTCACAGAGATTGCTGTCGCCCAGCCCAACCCGGTATAAATGAGCGTTCAAAGAATAATGATTGGACATGAGGCGAGACATGACACGAATGAAGTCTCGACCCACATCCATCCCGCTAAACCAAGATTTCTTCGACACCTTTGGGATGATAGAATGTTGCCATCGCCCCAAATCTCCTTTACTCCATTTATGCTGCCAGCTGACGAGTGACTGTTGACGAAAAATAGGAAAAAATTCGTTGAAGGCGATTTGTCGATCATAAATATCACCTTCCATAGCGCCCACCTTTGCAAGCGAGTCCGCTTTCTCATTGCCCGGAATTGAACAATGAGAAGGGACCCATACAAAGGTGATGATAAAATAACGCGAAGATAAAGCACTTAGAAGCTCCTGTATTTTCATGAGAAAATACGAGGAGTGCTTTACCGGCCTCAAGGAGCGAATAGCCTCTATAGGACTGAGACTATCCGTGAAAATGAAGTACTGATCCGGTCTTAATGAGGCAACAATTTCTAGCGTAATGTGTATTGCCGCTAATTCAGCGACATATACGGAACAAGGAGCTTGAAGTTTACGGTTGGCGCTATAAATTTTATTAAATATGCCAAAGCCAGCTGACTCCTCTATCAAATATCCGTCAGTGAAGAACGATTCAGTGGAATCAACTTTGCCAAACTTTGCAGCAAATATCACCGGAGCAATCATAGGACGATGATGCTCTGGGATTCCACGAAGCTCCTGCTCCATGGATAAATCAAAATAAACCGAATTGTCGAAATCGGAGAAGCAAACACGATTGGAAATGTTCGGCGAAGGGCTGACATCCTGTATTATGTACAAATGGTACATGGTCATGAAGCGGGTTTGAGGATTCAACTCAAGGAGCTCTCAAAATGTTCGATCACCTGAGGGTTCATAACTTCACACCTGGTGAGGAGCCGGAGAGATAATTCTGTAAACCGATCCGCGAATGGCAACATGCCAGCCAGCACTTCAAGACTCATGGTGTGAGTCGAGTGCATGCAACCTAACGCGATACGAAGACACCGATACTGAATACGTTCCAGTTTAATGAAGTGCGACCGAGCCGCTGACTGAAAACAAAAACTACCGTATTCCATAACCGACAAAATCGTTGTTTGGTACAACGTTAGAAGATCTTGTGGATGAGCTCACCACCAGGTTCCGGTAATTGTGCAGAGAAAGTTGATCCTTGGCTGGCACTTTCGCTTCACATACTCAATATGGGATCTCCAGGTGCACTTTGAATCGAACCAGACCCCAAGATATTTAAATGACATAGAATGAGTTATCGGCTTACCCCAAATTTGAAGCTTCGGTTGTGCAGGGTTATGCTTCCTAGAAAAAACTACCAACTCAGTTTTCTCCGTAGAGAATTCGATACCTAGCTCTAGAGCCCAAGTAGACAAATTGTCTAAGGTATCCTGTAAGGGTCCTTGCAGATCGACCCCATTGGGTCCCGTGACAGACACTACGCCGTCATTTGCAAGTTGTCTCAACGTACAGTTGTCACCTAGACAGCCATCAATGTCTTTGACATAAAAATTATACAAAAGGGGGCTTAAACATGATCCCTGGGGGAGACCCATGTAGCTAAATCGTTAAGCTGTAGAGGTTCCATGAGAAAAGCTCATATGTTTCTCTGACAGCAAATTGTACAAAAAATTATTCATTAATGGTGAAAAGCCACAAGCGTGGAGTTTATCTGAAAGAACTTCAACAGATACTGAATCAAAAGCCCCCTCTATGTCCAAGAATACAGAAGCCATTTGCTCTTTTTTAGCAAAAGCTAACTGAATATCTGTGGAAAGCAACGCGAGACAGTCGTTCGTTCCCTTACCCCTACGGAAACCATATTGAGTATCTGAAAGCAGGTTGTTCGTCTCAACCCATTTGTTCAGACGGAAGAGGATCATTTTCTCCAACAACTTTCGAATACAGGATAACATCGCGATGGGTCGATAGGAGTTGTGGTCGGACGCGAGCTTACCAGGTTTTTGAATGGCAATAACTCTCACCCGTCTCCAATCATCCGGTACAATGTTGAGTTCCAGAAACTGATTAAACAAGTTCAACATGCACCTCTTAGCGACGTCTGGGAGGTTCTTAAGCAAGTTGAACTTGATCCTATCAGCCCCTGGAGCCATATTGCCACACGAAAGGAGTGCGAGAGAGAACTCTACCATTGAAAAGGGTTGGCTAATCTCATCTATCGAATTCGTGTTTTCGCGAGGAATCATCCGTGCCGGCACAGAATCTGGACAAACTTTTCGCGCGAATTTGAGGATCCATTGGTCCGAGTACTCTTCGCTCTCGTTGTTCGTAGTTCGGTTATGCAACCTTCGCGCCGTGTTCCAAAGAGTGCTCATCTACGTTTCGCGCGATAGCCCGTTTACGAATGTTCGCCAGTTACCGCGTTTCTTGGCCTTGATGAGGCTCTTACGTTCGCGTTCGAGAGCCGTGTATACTTCGAAGTGCTCAGGTGTTCCACGTCTACGGAAAACTTTAAACGCGTCGGACTTTTTACGGTAAACCTCGGTGCATTGCTGATCCCACCATGGAGCAGGAGGTTTCCTGCGAGATGACGTTCCTGGATCTGGTCGAGTTTGAGCTTGAAGCGCGCTGTCTAAGATCAGGTTGGAGAGGAAGTTATACTCTTCCAGCGGTTGAAGACCTTTCTACTGTCGTTACGGCTTCATCTACTGCTGTCCTAAACTTTGTCGAATCGATGTGACGGGTAAGATCATACGTGACGTTAACAGATTTCGACGAATTGAACCCGGTGGCAACCGAAATTTTTATAGGCAAATGATCGCTACCGTGGGGATCTTGAATTACATTCCATGTGCAATCCAACGATAATGAATTCGAACAAAGTGTGAGGTCTAA
Organism: Aedes japonicus; assembly: GCA_034211315.2. Classification (NCBI taxonomy): domain Eukaryota; kingdom Metazoa; phylum Arthropoda; class Insecta; order Diptera; family Culicidae; genus Aedes; species Aedes japonicus. The sequence goes on along the minus strand of JASCZW010001558.1, from coordinate 79,263 downwards.
TCTACTGCCGACTGAGGATGTAACAGCCAAACGTGTTACTTCTCCATTTTTAAGAACTGTCATATTGAAGTTGTCACAGAGGTCATATATCAAGGAAGACCGGTTGTCATCATACCAGTTCTCCCCAGCCTGTACCGTGAGAGTTAAAATCTTCCATGACCAACCGTGGAGAAGGAAGGACCGAACATATATCTGAAAATGGTTTTCGGTTTACTGAGGCTCTAGGAGATTGATTTTGGAAGAGAGCCATGTTTCACAAAGAGCGAATGCATCACAACCGGTGGTGTGAGCTAAAAATTTAAAAGATTCCAATTTAGGAATCAAACTTCGACAATTCCACTGTAGAACAGTGATCAAATCCCCGACCTCATTTGAAAAATTATCCATCGAAGGAAATGATAGCTGCAAGGAGGGGCCACTTAATTGTCAATTGCTTCAAAAAAGTCTTCACTGTTGGAAGCATTGCCAAAACAATGCTTTTGAGAGGGTCAGAAATTTCGAGGTACTTAAAGATACCTTCGGCAATGTCATCAAATGAGAACAGCCCACTTGAGGAGGGGCTTCTGTTCTTAAAATTGGGGCGTCAGGGGTTTTGGATGTCCCCGGGAGAGATGGAAAGTCCTGGGTGTAGTTAGTACTACGGAAACCAGGAGGAATTGTGTTTTCCTTTTTTCCACTTTTTTTTTGAAATGGGCAAGCTGGTCTCGGGCTTCTTTTCAACAACTTTCCGTGGGCGGATGCGTCTTCGCTTCCGTGAAGCACCTTCCGGAAAAGTGAACGACGTTCCCTCTTCAGCCGAATCAAAGTCAGACTCGTCATCTGACAGAGGACCAAAGGGATTTGTATTGGCACTGGGTGATGGTGAGGCTTTTTTCACCATTTCGGCAAAAGATTGCCTGGAACGCTGTTTTAGCGAGCGTTCTAATTGTTCCCCGCGTTGTTTGTACGCCGGGCACGTCGAGAGAGCATGAGGAGGAGATCCCTTACAGAAAGCGCATTTTGGTGTGCTGTTTGCGCACGCGCCATCCCACTATGGGCGATTTCCATTCAAGGAGGCGGACGAAAATATGTTGATCATTTTTTTTTGTTTTGTAGAGTTTTCTTTTGTTGATGTTATCAAAATATGTTGTTAATATACTTTTTTTTAACATTTCGGGATTAACTTCTCTAAAGGGCTTAACTTTCCATTCATTTAAAAAAAACTATAATATCTTGAAAACGGATGTGACTAAAACTCTAATTTCAAAGGATAAATCATGATAATAATATATCAATCTTTCTAAGGGAACATCCACAAATTACGTGATATATTATGGGAGGAGGGCTCAGAAATAGAAACCTACACACTTAGAAAAAATCGTGTAAATTTATGGTTAAAAGAATGCACATAAATGGAGCGGCCTTTATGATTTATTAATCTGTTGCATAGAAAATTACATCAACCAAATTAAATTTGGATTGTAACCCTTTTTCGACACATATCAACTTGATGTAATATTTCAAGACGATGGAAATGTTCGATAGTTGAAAATTATACTTGAAATAAATTTCCAACGAAAAAAAATTATGGAGAAATGAATTTCCAGGATTGCTAATTTGGTTATAATCAGGGAGTGCTATTACATGTATGTGGGGGACTCTATAGTGAAAAGATCAATTTTCCTTTTTTGCTCTGCGGAGACAATATAAGAAAAAAATAGTTGATAGATTATGCCTTGATGCGTGATGACAATATTACATCTGAGGAATTGATTTATATTTGGAAACCAGCGGCTTACTAGTGTGCAATTAATAGCTGATTTAAAAATGTGCACTTCGGTTTACTGCCGCAGGCATTAAAAGAAATTTCGCACGTCGATGATTGCCTAGAGTCGAAATACAACTGAAGCGCAAATGATGCGTAAAAGGGAGGAGTGGCTCTTTTAGTTTACATGGATGGTCTTGTAATTTTAAAGTACAATGGCGAGCAACCAATATAATTTCTGAAGGTCATGTAATAATATGTTATTCTGATGGACTTGTATTATTGTTCATAACGGATATTTGAAATACTCTTAATAGAACATAAAAACGCAGGAGCGAACCATTACGTCGACCTAAATTGTGTGATTTTTTTCAAATTGCGTGTCATGTAGTTTCCATATTTTTTTAGTGTGTACCATGTATTAGGTATGGCATAACATGCTACGAAGTAGGTCTGGAAATGATCAATATTATGCTACGTCATTTGTGGATGGTCCCAAACAAAGATATTGCCTCTTCACAGAAAACTTAGCATGCATAGAATATTCAGAAAGAAGAAGAAGCAGCATCCGCAGCTGTTGCTTCCTTCAATGATTTGAATATTACCAAGCAAACTCGATGCATAGGTACAAGGTAATCGCTGAACAAAATAGCTGTGGTTGTCAGTGACGATTGTCAGTTTTGGGTATTTGAATCTGACGCCTGATGCAATTTTTTCTCTGAAACGGCAATAATAAGAATTGATTTTCGGTTCAACCATCAATAACGTAATTTATTTTTCGAAATTGTTCCATACTGCCTTACCTTTGTATGATTTTTACGAATAAACGTGATAAACGTTTCATGACGCGTAAGAAAACACAAGATCCCTTTACCCGTCTGCCCCAGCAAAATTAATAGATGACTTCTTTGTATAGAACACCCAACAACAAAAAATTCATAATCTGCTTCAGTTTATTTATTTACATAACGGTAGAAATATTTATTTTTACAAAGCGAATATACAATAACAACTCCAATTTTTTTTTGTCGATTTGCATTAATCTTACTATGTTTCTGTTTCATCACAAACAAAATCCTCATCAACTTCATCGACAGCTTTCATAAGTTCCTCCAACGCATCGCAGTTATCGGGGTCGGATGTTGAACGTTTTTCAGAATCTTCAAAAATCATAAAACTTTTCACGATATCTGGATAATCTAGAACATTTTTTTTGTGTCGTCTTTTCTCCATCCAGAGTGAGCTGATGAATGGGTCTGATCGTTAGAATCCATGTACTCGTTCAGCTCTGCGTCGATTATTTTCACGATTCGATGCACTGTATTGTCCAGGAGCGCCTGCAGTTTTACTCTAATTTTTGAAGCGCTTGCTTCGATGAACTCGTTGGGAGGTGCGCATTTCTTTTTTACCTCCCCGATGACGCTGTAAGGTGGAAATCGTGACGGTGATTCTCTGTGTATTAGTCCGTATTGGAATCGACTAAATCCAGCTTCGATGAAAAAACTAAAAGCTTCCTCGGGTGACATCATTCCACGTTGATCAGTTAATTGCGACAACATTTTTCTAGAATCTCCTCGATTTCTTAGAATAAGGCCGATGATTTTAACTAAATTTATCTCTTTCCTATTGTAAGCTGTCCTTCTCGCCATTACTAGAGCCTTTTCGATGCTGTCTACTTTGGGATCCAAGCTTTCGTTGTCAATGACACGTCGATTTCCTCTTTCGCTCAGGTCAGCAAAAGGTTTTGAGGGTCTCCCACGCTTTGCAGATGACGCCGAGGTTGAAGGAGCATCTTGTTCTTGTTCGATGAACTCCGCAATGCCGAAGTCTCCATTTATCCAATCCCGAGAATATGCCTCGAATCTTTCCTGTTTTCGTTGAGCTTCATTCCACTTTAGCTTGTATTTACAAGCGGTCCTATTGAGTTTATCCTGAAGACGTTCACGTTTTTCCTCCGATATAGGATAGTTTTCACAAATAAATTTAAAAGCTCTTTCGACATTCGCATTATGCGTCAATTTAGAATCAAACAACGAAATTATAATTCTATTATCCATTTTTACACACACACACAGTTAATAAAAAAATGTAATTTTCAATTTATTTACATGCACATAATTGGAGCATTCAAAAAGATTCAAAATAGAAGTCAAAAATAAAATAACATGAGTTGAAAAATACATGTCACTTTATTTTTACACGAATTGAATCATCTCATGTGATTTTACACGATGTTGAATTTATGCATGCTCTGTCAAAAACAGTTCATTTATATAAAATCAATTAAAAAAATATCTCGTTCAATATAAAACCCGAGCATAACGACTAATTGTGTTTCATCATTCATTAAATTTACTATGCATTGCGGGATAAACTCTCGTGAAAGTTGTGCAAAAACGCTTACAGAACTGCAAGTTTACGATTAATCATTTCGATGTCTTCTACAATAAGTACGCAAATTACCCAAATAATAATCGCTCGAAGACACCAAAACGATTAAACTCGCAATTCTAAAAGTATTTTGAGCACAACGTTTGTGAGAATTTATCGCGCAATGCATAATACATGTCATTAAACTTCCTCTTCCGAAGACTTCAGTTCGTAGTCGAATTCTTAATTCTTCAGTTCTTAAAACAACTACAAATTGACACTGATCTCCATTTTTTGTTGATTTTTTTCCTCGAGGATATATCATCCGGATTATAATTTTGTCTATGATACAATTACAAACTAGCAAATGACATTTCGGCTCAACTCGTGTTGGGAAACGAATGACAGCAGGAGAAAACAACAAAAAAAAAATCGGCGCCATGATTAACTGTTTTCAGCGAACGAACATATAGTTTTACACATTCATGTAAACTCGCATTCTAATGAGTAGAAAAAAGAGAGCGTTTCAATTCAATTCCACAGCATAACGCAAAAATCCATTGTTGGTCAAACCTAATACAATATAAATGCGTTTTTTACGGTTTTTCAACGTTTCGCTCATCTACATGATCGTAAATTGAATTTTCAATCAATAAAAGGTAATGCATTGATGTAGTTTTCAAATTAAGTTGGTTTACATCACGTGTAATTTTCATATTTTTTTGCTGTGTAGTTTATTGGATTTCAAATAAAATACTGTCAGTATAAATACCACTCCTGGTAATAAATCGCACTCTAGGTACTTACCATGAGCCTCAAACATTGAGTACCAAAGCGAGTCGATGGCAGCAAGGTGCACATACACGTAGGTACGAATTAACGAATTTACGAAAATTAATAAAGCAACACTAGCAAAAATTCAGGAAACACATTATTCAAAAAAAAGACAAAATAACAAAAAGAACGTAAACTTTAAACTTACATTGGAAAACATGTTAACATGAAGAAGCCCTTGTATGCGATGATAATAATACCGATTTTATTATTTATAACCAATTATAGCAGAAACTGTTTTAAACATATTTTTAATAATTTTAAATTTAAGAAAGGTTCAGCCGTTATCAAAAAATGGTAGAAATTTTCTGTAAAGTGTTAATTTATAACTTATTTTGGTTAAACCATCGCCAGAAATTACCAAAATCGCCAAAAAAGTAAATACGTTTTCATCAACCTAAAATAATGGAATTGCACCAAAGTGGTCATATTTTTAAACCGCCTGATTTTCAAATGGCGCAAGTTTGTTCAGAGTTTTCCTTCGCGTAATTTGTTATTATACTACCCACACTTGATCAAAGCTGCTGTTATGCGGGATATGCGGGGAAAAAAGTTGCTGATCAACAAAATTGAAATTTCTAATTTTTTGTGTTTTTCTTCTCTTGAAGATTTTTTGGATTTTATATCTGAATGACAACCTATCGTATTATTTTTTTTAAAGCTAGCTTGTTACCTTTTTCAACTCATCGTGTATAGTGAGCTAGGGGTTATCTCAAAAAAACAGGTCAACATTTAACTTGAGATAAAGCGTATTTTTTTGGCAAAAAGTACGTTTTTTCGCTAACTTACAACTTTGAGATCTAATATCTTAGGTATGAAAAGTGCTAGAGGCTTGAAACTTTGAAGTTTTCTTAATTTATATGTATACTTTTGATAAAAATATTGAAAAAAAGTTTTGGTGAAGGTCACTTTTCTGATTTTCGTCCGCCTGATATCTTATAGTGCATCCTCATGTCTCTCCCCACAGTTGGAGCAGCACGCCTTATTGCCGCAATGGGAGGTCGTATGTCCCATCTGCTGGCATTTCTGGCAGATCATGACCCGAGGTACAAACAACGGCACAGGTAGCCGAAGTTTTCCCAACTCGACGTATTGAGGGAGGGCTGAGCCAGAGAAGGTCACGCGAAACGAGTCTGACGGTGTAAACTTTTTTTCACCCTTATTGGTCGACACTGCGCCAAGTTGGCGCACATCCAGTTTCTTAACTGGTGACAGCAGAGGGTTCTTAAATCGACCAACCCCCCGCTTTAGCAGGATCTCAGGGGTCAGACTCGTATCGGTGACCACACCTTCGATTTCAATACCCCGAGCTGGGATACATACCCGATACTCGAGTGTAAAAAAACTGAGAGACAGCAATCTCATTCGCCTGCTTAAGGTTGGACACAACGACCCGAAGTTTATTCGATCTTATTTTTATTATCTCGGTCACGGCCGAGAATCGCTTCGTTAGATCATCAGAAATCTGACAAACATTCAGAGGTTTCGATTTGGGCTGAAAATAAACAACCCATGGACCAGTTGAACTGTCTGGATAAGCACGTGATCTGGTAACTCTATGAGCTACCTCATCATTTCGTGCCATAGATGATTCATCTTGCGATAAATCATCCATGGCTCGCTTGTGGGAGCTTATCACGCTCAACCACTAACGTAATTATCTACAATCACACACGTAATTATTTACAATCACAGATAAACAAACTTAACCTAAAAAAAAAAACTAAAACTATGTACACTCTCACACACACTATCAATCTCTCTCCACACTCACACACACACTACGATGAAAAATCACTTATCTTATATACTACTAAAAAACTTATCTTATATGTATCACTGATCTACTGCAGCTGGGCGACGAATGTGTGCTGCTGCTGCCGAGCGACGATGAGTGACCGCGTGTACCGTCTAAGCGTGGAGCTGAACGATGACGATGGTGTTGCTGGTCGGTGGTAGTTGGTGTATGGAAGAATGCACGCTTCACACGATGGGCTGCTGGTATGCGTGCCGTATAGATGCGGAACAATATGGCTTCTCGATCGTGGCAATATTGCTAATTGCAATTAATGACGCTGTTGCACCACTGATCACACAATGTTCTCTTCTTCAGTAAATCAAGACTGACTTCACTCGCGACGATTTCACTGGCGATTGAGAATTTTTTTTTTCTGAAGACTGTAAACAACTCGTAAAAAGCTTCCAAAACAACGGAAAGCGGACCGAACGAACTGTACCGTTCGCGTGTTCACTGGGCAATGACACACACATTATTTATGTCTTTTTCCAAAGAATCCGTCTCTGATCGACACTCCTCATCACTAAAATCCGAAAAATGTCGAGCAAAAAATTCAGAAGCCTGCCTTCCTATTCTCACTATTTCGTTTTTAAAGATCTCAATTTTGGGTTTGAGCAAGAGCATCAATTTTGGGTTTTCTAGTAGACCGCCTATGACTTTTAATTTCTAACCTATTGTTGAAATTTCTTCTTCTGGTTTGCGCCAGTTTTGTGAAAATATGAATTTGTTCGCTTCCCTTTCTTGTTTCATTTTTTCTTTAAGTTTTCTGCGTTTTGTACTATCATGATCATCAAAGTGGAACAAAATATTCCATATGAACAATTAATATTCCACCTCATTCATCGATAAATGAGACACGTTCATCGACTGATACAGCTTTTGCAAATCCATTTGAACGGTTGTTAATGAACTCACACATTGAATCAAATTTATCGTTTTAAACTCCTGTACTATGCATCAATTAATATCGCGAGTAGAATAAACTATTACGAAACATACACTAACTGCGACTCTTAGTCGAATCAAGACCGATTAACAAAATACTTTTTCCCGATTTTTCCCGCCGTTTCACTTTACCACTATCTGGTATATGTACAACAAAAAGTAAGCTTTTGTGAGGGTACGCGCACTAGTAGTATGCTACTTAGAAAATTTTCACTTTGAGCGGGGAGAATCTATGGTGTTACTGAATTAATTAGTTCACCCTCTATTTTTAAAATTGTATAACCTAGTTAAAGCACAATTTCCAAATGAGCAATTTTTAGTCAATAGCTAACCTTATATTTCAAAGCCTTTTCAATGCAAATTATGAATTTGATAACCTAGATTTTATTAACTCCGGAAGCGTAATTCTTTGGATTCTTGATCAGAAAGATTTTAGTTGGGCGCCAATTGTTAAAAGGGAGTCAGACGGACCTCCTTCCTAAGCCCTCGATCCCTGGTCTAGCCACGGGGACCGCTGAGGGTGGGTTTAACAATAACCTCTTTTGTTATTCGGCGGTAGCTCGAACTTGACACGGTTATCGTTCAGGGTCGGCTGTGGGCATGGATAAATACCCGATCAAGGAACTAAATGAAAGCACTTGTTTTAAGCCAATTAACTATTTTATTGCTGGACTTACGGACTGTGTGGGTGTGTCGAGTGTGAAACGTTGCAGCCAGCCGGTGGTGAGCTGCTAAGGCACGTGGTCGACAGACTGGTACTGCCTACGTCGCACAATACGCACGCTGGATTGACGGTTTGCCTGCTGGGTCGTCTGATATCCTGGTCGATCGTTGACTGGATCCGACGCTGGTGGGATGAACGGGATAATGGGTTGGGCAAATATGCACTCCGGACGTACGAGTTTCTTATGCCGGTAATAATGGGTCCTGAGACAACTTTCTAGGTTCTTCAGTATTGGTTGTTCTCTATACCGTATTGGTAGTGTAGCAGTACAGTTTAATTTAGGTTGTACCTCACTGTTAAATTTAAACGTCTGTTCGCTTCGAAGCTCTGGATAAGCAAAGAGCTTATCCAACCCCGTAGCCTGCCCCCCCCCCCCCTTTTCATCCCTTTCATCCATTCCATTTCCCACTTTGACGGGTCCAGACACTCTTCTCTGGCAACTCTCTTTTGGCTAATTTCTTTGTATAGTGTGTGTTTTTATGTCAAGTGTGTTTACAAATTTTGTTCTACTTATGGCTACTCCGGAGTATGAATATAATTTTTATTGCAAACATTTACTAACATTTACATTTAATTTTTACTAATAACCAAACATTTATTTATTTATTGATACAAAACTAGGGTAAATAATCTCAACGGTAACAAGACCCATCTCATCCTTTGAGGATACTCGAAATGCATACCATTACCTACGGAACAGCTTGTGCACCATATCAAGCAACGAGGTGTTTGGTGCAGCTTGCTAATGACGACGGCTCTGAATTTCCTATCGGTGCTCGGATTTTGATCGAAGACTTCTACGTCGATGATGTTCTGTCTGGTGCCAACACATTAGAAGAAGCCATCAAATGCCAACGTCAATTAAACGCCATAATTGCCAGAGGTGGGTTTCATATTCATAAATGGTGCTCCAACTCGGAAGAATTTCTCGAGCAACAGGAATGTGCCGATCGTGAAAAGAAGGTTCCACTACCCGAGTTTGGACGAAGTGATCAAGGTACTTGGAGTTCAGTGGGATCCCAATATCGATACTTTCACGATCGCTTATCAGCCAAGCATATCTATTCCTTATTACAAGCCAGCCACAAAACAAATCATCTACTCCGAAGTGGTAAAGTTGCTCGATCCACAGCAATCAATTCCGAATTGGAAGAGTACCACTATAGAACAGAGAGTGAAATCAAATCATGTCCTAAACAGTTTTTCAAGTATGTCAGAACAAAATTAAAATCAAACAACTTTCCTTCAAAAATGCATCTCGATGACAAAAGCGCTGGAGACCCTGGTGAGATTTGTGACCTGTTTGCAAAGTTTTTCCAAGAAAATTACACGACATTTTCAGATGATGATCGCGTTCTAGATTATTTTTCATTCTTTCCTGCATCCTCAAATGACATTAGAGTTAGTCAGGTACATGTTCAAGACATTCTTGCTGGTTTGAAAAATCTTGATGCTGTGAAAGGTGCGGGACCTGATGGAATCCCTCCAGCATTTATGCAAAATCTTGCATTTGAACTAGCTTCGCCTTTATATTGGCTCTTCAATTTGTCACTTGATGCAGGTCAGTTCCCTAAAATTTGGAAAAACTCATTCCTAATACCCATATATAAGTCAGTAAAAAAATCCGATATTTGCAATTACCGTGGAATTGCTATTATGTCTAGCATCCCAAAGCTCTTTGAAGCTATCGTCAATAGAAAACTATTCAGCCAAGTACAAAATGTTATAACAAATTCGCAGCATGGATTTTTCAAAGGACGCTCAACTTCCACAAACTTGTTAGAATTCGTAAATTATTCATTAAACGCAATGGACAACGGCAACCATGTCGAAGCGCTGTACACTGATTTTAGCAAGGCCTTTGACCGTATTGATATTCCTTTGTTACTCTACAAGTTAGGAAAAATAGGATTTTAGGATAAATTTCTTAAATGGATACAATCGTATTTAATAAATCGGCAACAAGTAGTCAGTTTTAATGGTAAAAAGTCACACCCTGTTCATGTATTATCTGGAGTTCCCCAAGGCTCGCATCTAGGCCCTTTGCTTTTTATTTTGTTTGTCAATAATATTTCTTACATTCTTAATCAAAATCAAAATTCAGGTCAAAATTCTCATCTATGCAGACGACATGAAAATATTTATGGAAATTAAGAATGACCAAGATAATGTAACTTATATAAACGAAATATTATTATTTGATATATGGTGCAAAAAAAGCTTACTAGAAATAAACGTTAAGAAATGTAACTTAATTACTCTCAGTAGAAAACGATATACACCACAAATTACTGTTTCTTTAGGAACTGAAAGTGTGGAAAAATGCGAGAGAGTCAGAGACTTAGGTGTTATTGTAGATTCTAAGCTTAATTTTATCGACCATTACAACACAATTATCCATAAAGCAACCAATATGCTAGGTTTTATTAAACGCTTTGGTCAAAACTTTCATGACCCATATACGATCAAAACATTGTACGTTGCATATATCAGGTCTATTCTAGAGTATTGTAGTGTCATATGGTCTCCTTTTATGAAAACACATGAAGAACGATTAGAATCAGTACAAAAACAATTTCTTTTGTATGCTCTCCGTAAATTAGGCTGGACAACATTTCCACTTCCGTCTTACGAAGCACGGTGTATGCTTATTGACATTCAAACTCTAAAAGAACGAAGGGAATTTGCCATGATCTCATTTGTAAACGATATTGTATCACATCGCATTTCCTCCCCTAACTTATTATGTAGTCAAAATTTCTACACCCCCTCGCGGCATTTGAGGAATCGGAACTTATTTGCGTTAAATATCAATCGGACAAACTATGCCAAATTCGGACCAATTAACCGAATGATGTCTCTCTATAATCTGCATTGTGAATCAATTGACCTAACAATGTCACGTAGTAACCTAAGACAGTATTTTGTTTCCAGGCGATCTTTAAGAAGATAGAATTAAGTGTACATATGTAGTCTACGATCGATTGACGAAATAAAAAAAATAAATAAATAAATAAATAAATACTCGGACTTTTCGCACCAGTAATTGTCACTGCGAAGCTATTGGTACAGCAGTTTTGGAGGACATCAGCAGGATGGGACGATTCAATCGACGAGGTCTGCTCTTCAAGCTGCCCTGCCGGACCTCGGACGAATTCATATTCCAAGGTGCGTTACGTTCCCAGATACTGTAGCATATGACTTGCATGGTTTTGCGGATTCATCAAATTTGGCGTATGGTGCGTGCATCTATTTGAGGAGTATTTTCATCAATGGTTCAGCAAGCTTACGTCTTCTATGCAGCAAATCAAAGGTCGCTCCATTGCACGATTTGTCAATCCCACGAAAGGAACTCTGTGCCGTACTTTTGTTGACACAATTGATCGGTCAAACCATTTCTGCGCTTCAGATGTCATTTCGAAAAGTTATCCTATGGTCGGACAGTACCATTGTACTGTCGTGGCTCAAGAAACCTTTGGATCAGCTTCAAATTTTTGTGCGGAATAGGATTGCTGTAATACAAAAGGAAACCAGTGAGTATCGATGGAATTATGTTCGTTCAGCAGACAACCCCGCCGACATCGTTTCTCGAGGCCAATTGCCGGAAGCTTTGAAGAAAAATAATCTCTGGTGAAATGGTCCGAAGTTCTTGTCCGAATCCGAATATGACGTTGAAGATACAGAAGAGATTCTTGAGAGCAATCTTCCAGAGCTGAAAGTTCATGTTGCAACCCCTGCGGTAAGTTGTGAGCATTTTCCATTTTTCTTCAAACACAGCTCTTTTCGCAAAATCCAACGCATTGTGGGCTACGTGTTGAGGTTCATCAGCAGCTGCCGAAAGCAACGGTCGGTGATGGTGTGAAGCAAATTTATTTAACTGTCGAGGAACTACGTCAAGCATCAGAAACAATCGTCAAGGTGATTCAACAGGTACACCTTGGTGATGAAATTCAACGAGTGGTCTCCAATCAATCATGCAAGCGTCTAGGCAACCTGCACCCAGTGTATGAAAATGGACTACTGCGAGTCGGAGGGCAATTGGACCGTTCAAAATTAAAAATGCGAAATGCGGCTTTTAAATGCAAAATCGACTGTGCATCAAGTGACACGCTCATGTGTGACATGCTTTCGCACAAATCCTGTGGAAACCAAACAATTGATGGGATTTTTGCCGACGTCGAGAATCGTACCATCGCCGCCATTTGCAGTGACTTGTGTCGATTATGCTGGTCCGCTCCTGGTTAAGCAGGGTTTACATCGTCCGAAGCTCGTATAATCGTATGTTGCAGTCTACGTGTGTATGGCGACGAAAGCTGTGCATTTGGAAGTTGTGTCAGATCTATCAACGGATGATTTCCTAGCGTCTTTAAAGCGGTTTATCAGTCGCAGAGGTATGGTTCAACAAATTCATTCAGACAATGCAACCAATTCTCACGGAGCAAAGAATGAACTACACGAGTTATATCGGCAACTTCAAGATCAACAAGCGGTGAAGAAGATTCAGCAGTTCTGCCAAGTACGCGAGATACAGTGGCACTTTATTCCACCAGACGCACCAGAATTCGGTTGAAGCGGGACTGTTGGTTTCGGTCTTTAGAGCTGCGGTGCTTGTGCACTACGTATCATCTGTGTTCGTTGTTCGACAGGGATAACCCTCTCCCTAATAACATTTCGACACAGATTTTCATTGGGGCCTGGCTGACAAGCGTAGACAATGGCTTCTTCCGTAAATTTCTCGTGGCACAAAGGCTATCCAGGTAAGCCTCCAATTCTATCGGATAGGTGAACTCTTCCGCTTCGTTATGACCGTGGTGGATCGATTAGGAGAGTTTTCAATGACGAGAAATTCGCGGATAGAGCCATTGTTTGCGTTTGTCAGTTGGGCCCTAATGAAAAATCTTTGTCGATTTCATTACATGTGTCACATATGAGAGGTCGAGGAGTTCTCCTCGTCTCTCCTTCTGAGCTTCATCTACTATTTCAGGAATAATATCCATTCCGCCTCTAAGTAGTATAGGATTGTGTCTGGATGTTTTTGTTGGGAGATGTTGTGATTAAATGTTTCATTTGTTTCGGAGGTCATCAGGCCGGACACTTACATTGCTCAAGTTGCTATTTTTTTGGAGCGACATAGGAAGGAATTTTCGGAACATGTCTTGTGGAGTGGTCTGTTGATTCGCAAAAGTAGTCAAGTATCTGTTTATTGAGGTTTTGTCACTGTTGATTGGATTGACGTTTTTTCTCGGCTTTTTTTATGTCCTTTTGGATGTTAAAACATGTTAAGTGATGATTATGTTTCTCAGTGACAGACCAGTGGATTTCAGATGTGTTTTGTTGCTGCATGTGTTGTGTTATGTTAAGTGAATTGCATGCATACTTTCAATACCAGAGGGGGATGGGGGTCTGCATTGTGTCAGGCAAGGTTAAGGCTGGATGAGAGATCGGTCTTCAAACTCAGAATTTTGACGTATTTCTGTGGTCCATTGAAATAAACCACCCACACTTGTGAGTGGTCCCAACAGCACCCCTACTGTTGGTTTAAGTCGGTCTTCAAACTCGGTGTTCTAGAATACTTTTGTATTCTGCTGAAATAAACCACCCACACTTGTGAGTGGCCCCAACGGAATCCCTACTGTTGGTTTAAATCGGTTCTCAAACTCGGTGATTTAAAATACTTTTGTAGTCTGCTGAAATAAACCACCCACACTTGTGAGTGGTCCCAACAGCATCCCTACTGTTTAAATCAGTCTTCAAACTCGGTGATTTAAAATACTTTTGTAGTCTGCTGAAATAAACCACCCACACATGTGAGTGGCCCCAACAGAATCCTTACTGTTGGTTTAAATCGGTCCTCAGACACGGTGATTTAAAAAACTTTTGTATTCTGCTGAAATAAACCACCCACACTTGTGAGTGGCCCTAACAGCATCCCTACTGTTGGTTTAAATCGGTCTTCAAACTCGATGTTCTTAACGTATTCTTGTATTCCATTGAAATAAACCACTCACACTTGTGAGTGGTCCTAACAACACCCATACTGTTGGTTTAAATCCGTCCTCAAAATCGGTGTTTTTAAATACTTTTGTATTCTGCTGAAATAAACCACCCACACTTGTGAGTGGCCCCAACAGAATCCTTACTGTTGGTTTAAATCGCTCCTCAAACACGGTGATTTAAAAAACTTTTGTATTCTGCTGAAATAAACCACACACACTTGTAAGTGGCCCCAACAGAATCCTTATTGTTGGTTTAAATCGGTTCGCAAACTCGGTGTTTTAAAATACTTTTGTATTCTGCTGAAATAAACCACCCACACTTGTGAGTGGCCCTAACAGCATCCCTACTGTTGGTTTAAATCGGTCTTCAAACTCGATGTTCTTAACGTATTCTTGTATTCCATTGAAATAAACCACTCACACTTGTGAGTGGTCCCAACAGCGTCATTCTGTTGGTTTAAATCGGTCTTCAAACTCGGTGTTTTAAAATACTTTTGTATTCTTTTGAAATAAACCACCCGCACTTGTAAGTGGCCCCAACAGAATCCATACTGTTGATTTAAGTCGGTTCTCAAACTCGATGTTCTTAACGTTTTCTTGTATTCTATTGAAATAAACCACCCACACTTGTGAGTGGCCCCAACAGCATTCCTACTGTTGGTTTAAATCGGTCCTCAAACTCGATGTTCTTAACGTATTCTTGTATTCCAATGAAATAAACCACCCATACTTGTGAGTGGCCCCAACAGCATCCCTACTGTTGGTTTAAATCGGTCCTCAAACTCGATGTTCTTAACGTTTTCTTGTATTCCATTGAAATAAACCACCCACACTTGTGAGTGGCTCCAACAGCATCCCTACTGTTGGCTTAAATCGGTTCTCAAACTCGGTGTTTTACAATTTTTGTATTCTGCTGAAATAAACCACCCACACTTGTGAGTGGCCCCAACAGCATTCCTACTGTTGGTTTAAATCGGTCCTCAAACTCGATGTTCTTAACGTATTCTTGTATTCCAATGAAATAAACCACCCATACTTGTGAGTGGCCCCAACAGCATCCCTACTGTTGGTTTAAATCGGTCCTCAAACTCGATGTTCTTAACGTTTTCTTGTATTCCATTGAAATAAACCACCCACACTTGTGAGTGGCTCCAACAGCATCCCTACTGTTGGCTTAAATCGGTTCTCAAACTCGGTGTTTTACAATTTTTGTATTCTGCTGAAATAAACCACCCACACTTGTGAGTGGCCCCAACAGCATCATTACTGTTGGTTTAAATCGGTGCCAAAATTTGAATAGCTTTAATGTGCATCTCTGTACAGAGAATAAATCGGGAACATAGTTAAATATCATATTCGCTGCCGACGTCAGTTGAATTCAGCACACCGTTTACCAAAACGGATCCGGCTGCAAACCCAACCATTTTATCCAACATCCCAGTGATTTCTCGTGGAAGTGCAGAGGTGTTCTCGGCTTCCCACAAAGCGAGTATCACGTCAACATATTCCTACCCATTCCCTATTTGACCTGCATTCGGGCGAGGCCGGCGCCGGTATTGCCTTAGTTTAAGATCACCAGTTTTTACACATTGAGGATGTATGCTAGTCCTAAGCATCATCTTTTGGTTCTTTGTGTAATAACAGCTGATCTGGCAATAACGGAGTAGCAACCTCGGGCGGTCAATCATGCTCATGCTCATGCTCAGACGCACCAGAATTCGGTGGTCTCAAGGCGATGAAAACCCACCTGAAGCGTGTCGTAGGTAATGTGAAACATACTTACGAGGAAATGACGACGATCCTGACGGAGATAGAAGCAATTCTGAACTCCCGTCCTTTGTTCAGCTTGTGCAGCGATCCCGCAGACCCACAGGTAATTACGCCAGCTCACTATCTTATAGGTTGACCACTGACAGCAGAGCTTAAAAATATCATATTCAATTCTCAAATTGCACTCTGACTGAGTCAAAATATTATTCATCACGCATTGTTCCTAGCGAATATGAAGTAAACACAAATTTGCCTTCATGAATCTCTTGTGCAAGACGAGTCAACTTGTTTTGTGTTGCTTTACTTTGATCATTCATTCGTTCCAGAAAGCAGTGAATGTACGTAAGTGCAAACAACTCATTCAATTTCAACGTTCTACCGTGAAGACGAAAGAACAGTCATTCATTTGGAGAATCAATGAAGTGAAAAAAAACCAAAACTTCTCGAATTGATCCTGCAAATGCCTTTTTCGAACAAATGCCTCACAAACTCTGTAGCAATTTCGGCCATTTGGCCTTTTGCCTTCCTTCGCCTTCAGCCATGTTCGGGAATACTTGAAATCCTGTGGCAAAAAAAATCACTCACGAACGCGAAAATGAATGACTGGTTACAAGAACATTCAGTCAAGCAACCAAAAGCTCTTGAGGCTTGAATAGCCGTGTGCTTTGCTGTGGTGTGAATGAGTTGTGTGGAGCACGAGGACAACGGAATGACTGAGCATAGCAAAATAGTAAACACGAACATATTGCGTGACTGATATAACGAAATGAAGAGAGCGAAAATTGTACCTACTGAATATTTTTTTACTCATCGTTCACGACAGATGTCAATTTTTTCGAGCTCTGACAGACAGCTCCAGCAGAGCCTTCCTTGGAGAATTTAAACTTTAACCGTTTCGATCGATGGCCATATCTTCAGCTCATGCGTGAGCATTTTTGGCGAGCGTGGTCCAGATATTACCTCAATTCCATTCAACCACGAAAGAAGAACCTTCGAGTGACACCAAACCTACGACCTGAAATGGTGATCCTTCTGCACTACAAGTCACAACCTCCCAGAGCGCTGGGTAGAATCACAGCAGTATATCCAGGTGATGACGGTTTTGTGCGGGCAACCAAAATGTTCGCCAATAGAACAACATACCGTCGTCCGATCAATAAACACCCTTATTCTTGTTTTCGTTCGAATAGATAACGTTCGAAAGTATGTCATATCCGTATTCTTGTTTTCGTTCGAAGCAATTCGAACCATTCGAACTTTCGAACATCGTTCGTTCGAACGAATTGTCATATTCCCATTTTCGTTCGAATGCGTCGGTTGGCCTGTTGTTGAGAAACGTCACTTTTTACTAGCGAATCGCGTTTACGAAAAGTAGTTTTCTATTGTGATGTTTGTTTTTGAAATAAATAGAGAAAAAACTTCAAGTTAAAAACCATGTAAGTAAACGAATAAATTATCATCAATGTTGTATTATTGAATTTTCTTTGCTTCTGCTTTTCAGGGCAAAGCAACAGAAGAGCAAAAGTACAAACAAGGATCAGTTCAATAGAATGGTCAAGCTGCTAGAGGAGCAGCCAGATATCGCAAAAGGTTTTGCGAAATTCAACACGGGACCGTTCTGGGAAGTTGTGGCAAATGACGTGAACAGTCTTGGCCCTCCAGTTAAAGAATCTATAGCGTGGAAGAAGGTGAGTCTAAAAGTATGTGATTAAACCATTTAAACGTTTTTTTTATTATAGGTTTGGTTTGACTGGAAATACAACACGAAGCGAAAATTGGCACACAACCACCGTGAACAACAAGCTACGGGTGGCGGTCCTAGTAAGCTCATTGAACTTTCGGCCCTGGAGGAACGAGTCATTGGTCTGGGAGGCCTAGCACCAACTGTTGAAGGAATCGAAGAATCGTTAAGCTTTGGGATCGGTTCTGATTCACAAGTCCAAGACGACGCACCAGGAGAGCACGAAGAAACCCAAATCCCGGAGGACGAAAATGAAGAAAATTTTGCTAACGAAGAGCGACCACCGAGAGAGTTCCTCTCCCATGTGCGCATCAGTAAACAGAGTGCACACAATAGATCGCTAGAATAACTATACAAGCCACAGTGGAACATGAGCGTCTTCCAACCGGACATTTTTGCCTGTTGAAGTGGCGGACTTAGTCCGTGCTTCGACCTACCCCGCAGTGGGATGTTAGGCAAAAATGTCGTTGGTTCGAGTACCACTGTACACATGCCCTTTTCGCTCAATTTTCCTAAAACATCTGTTACATTTCCAAGCCTGCCGCACACTGACGGAACTATCAAAACTTTCTCTTCATATCTTTCATTCTAGCCAAAAACATTGTTGTTCACTCTTGGTGCCTCATGGTGATGAGCGAACATCTCCTTCTACATCATAATCGTTACTCCTCGCACGGAGAATATATAACATAACAATTAATGTTCGTAAAACCATAAACGGTGGTAACCATTAATTATACTGGTGGGGACCAGTATCGCATCGCTTCACGGTGATGCTCTCCGAGGTTGGAGACGACGAGAAAAAACTTTAGCGATCGTCAGTCGGTGCGAATCAAAAACAAACCCAAAAGGAGAGAATTCCTCTCCCATGTGCGCACCAGTAAACAGAGTGCACACAATAGATCGCTAGAATAACTATACAAGCCACAGTGGTACATGAGCGTCTTCCAACCGGACATTTTTGCCTGTTGAAGTGGTGGACTTAGTCCGTGCTTCGACCTACCCCGCAGTGGGATGTTAGGCAAAAATGTCGTTGGTTCGAGTACCACTGTACACATGCCCTTTTCGCTCAATTTTTCTAAAACATCTGTTACATTTCCAAGCCTCCCGCATACTGACGGAACTATCAAAACTTTCTCTTCATATCTTTCATTCTAGCCAAAAACATTGTTGTTCACTCTTGGTGCCTCATGGTGATGAGCGAACATCTCCTTCTACATTACCATAATCGGCAAACGTCGAAACGATTGGCAGATGTGAATCAAACACTGACCAACATGTTGCAAGAAAATAAGCGGCATAACATTAACATGGAAAAAATCACTTTGGAAAAATTGAAAATTAAAAAAAAGCATTCGTGAGTTGGAATTAAGCCGATTATCATGAAAATATGCCGATGGAAAATCCTACATAAATTTATGTGTTCAGAACTTTGTAACTCCTGAAAGAATATAACGTTATTTTATAAATAAATCGAATGAAGATGACTGTTTTTTTTAACTGATGTAAACGAAATACATTCACAGTGAAATACTTAGTTGTCGGATCAAACAAAAACACAGCATTTTGAAAAAAAAAATTATAAAAAGAAATGGACATACATATCTATTATGAATTCCATTTGCAATATATTCTTCTGTAGGTTAAGTTAATCATGCAATATGTATTGGACTGATGCAAATATTGAAACACTTGCTCCTCTGTGCATGAACAATATGAAACAGGTTCTTTCATCACAAAGTTTGAAATTTATTAGTTCGATGAAGAATTTCTACAGAAAATTAAAAATTTGTATGGAAATCACTATGAAAAACGTCAATCTATTAAATTGATTTCATTCGATGTCCAAGATGATATAAAAAACTGGGAACCAAAAAATATTCGCAGTGATCTTCGCGATGATATTCGCGGTGAAGATCACGCGATTATCATCGTGAAGATCACTGTGAATATACGCTCTCATGTCGAAGATATAGGAGTTAGAGCAATGTGCTATTTGACAAAGTTGTAGGTCTACTCATGCACTACAAGTTCATCATACATCATATTATCAAATCGACCCTCTGAAAGGAGATATTGGCAAATGAATATGCCTGAGTCAAAAATGATAAGCCGCAACCCTGTGTGTAAAATCAACCATTGACTTTTACCAACGCAATCAAACATAAAATTGTAACGAAAGATGACATCCCTATCCATATGAAATCATACCGCTACCCTTTTTGTCATCGACAAGAGGTTCAGCAGCAGATTTCAAAAATGTTGGATCAAGGAATCATTAGGCCCTCAAACAGGCCCTGGACTTCCCCTGTCTGGATCGTCCCGAAGAAGCTGGATGCATCCGGGAAGAAGAAATGGCGGCTTGTTATAGATTACCGTAAATTAAATGAGAATACGATTGACGATACCATCCCTAATATTACGGACATTTTGGACAAGCTTGGTCGATGTATGTATTTTTCAACTCTCGACCTCGCATCTGGATTCCACCAGATTGAAGTGGAAAAGAATGACAAACAAAAAACTGCGTTTAGTGTCGAAAACGGGCACTACGAGTTTTTAAGGATGCCATTCGGTTTGAAAAATGCTCCATCCACGTTCCAACGCGTGACGGACAACGTTTTGAGAGGGCACATTGGTGTCAGGTGCCTTGTTTATATGGATGACATCATCATGTTTTCCACTAGCCTGAAAGAACATTTAGATAATTTGAGGAAGATTTTTGAAACACTTCGTAAATACAACATGAAAATTCAACTTGATAAAAGTGAATTTCTCCATAAGGAAGTCGCCTTCCTAGGGCATGTTGTGACTCGCGAAGGAGTCAAGCCAAATCCTGACAAAATTGAGGTAATCAGGAAATGGGCATTGCCTAAAACTGAGAAAGAACTACGTGGCTTTCTCGGAATCTTGGGCTATTATCGCAAGTTTATTAAAGACTTTGCAAAAATAGCAAAACCATTGACACAAGCTCTTAGAAAAGGAGAGAAAATTACACATGACAAAGCTTTTGCGGATGCGTTTGAAAGATGTCGGAATATTCTTACTTCAAGCGATATCCTTCAGTATCCCGATCTGGAACGACCTTTAATTTTAACAACAGACGCCTCAAACTATGCAATTGGCGCTGTCTTGTCCCAAGGACATGTAGGTATCGCTATCGCTTTCGCTTCGAGGACTCTCAACAAATCAGAGGAAAACTACTCTGCTATTGAGAAGGAACTGTTAGCTATCGTGTGGGCTTGTAAATATTTTCGTCCATACCTTTATGGAAGAAAATTTACACTTTACACAGACCACAAGCCTCTGACGCAGAGCTTAAAAATATCATATTCAATTCTCAAATTGCGCCCTGACTGAGTCAAAATATTAGTCATCACGCACTGTTCCTAGCGTACATGAAGTAAACACAAATTTGCCTTCATGAATCTCTTGTGCAAGATGAGTCAACTTGTTTTGTTTTGCTTTACTTTAATCATACATTCGTTCCAGAAAGCAGTGAATGTACGTAAGTGAAAAAAAACTCATTCAATTTCAACGTTCTACCGTGAAGACGAAAGAACAGTCATTCATTTGGAGAATCAATGAAGTGGAAAAAACCAAAACTTCTCGAATCGATCCTACAAATGCCTTTTCTCGAACAAATGCCCCACAAACTCTGTAGCGATTTCGCCCTTTTGGCTTTTTGGCTTCCTTTGCCTTCAGCCCTGTTCGGGAATATTTGAAATCCTGTGGCAAAAAAAAATCACTCACCAACGCGAAAATGAATGACTGGTTACAAGAACATTCAGTCAAGCAACCAAAATCTCGTGAGGCTTGAATAGCCGTTTACTTTGCTGTGGTGTGAATGAGTTGTGTGGAGCACGAGGACAACGGAATGACTGAGCATAGCAAAATAGTAAACACGAATATATTGCGTGACTGATAGAACGAAATGAAGAGAAGGAAAATTGTACCTACTGAATATTTTTTTTACTCATCGTTAACGACGGGTGTCAATTTTTTGGAGCTCTGCTCTGACGTATAGACTGAATTTGAAAGACTCCAATAGCCGGTTGATACATTGGCGGCTGAGCCTGGAGGAGTACGACTACGAAATTAAATATCGACCGGGAAAACAAAATGTCGTGGCAGACAGTCTTTCAAGGGTAAAGGGTGAACTGAATATAAATGATGCCGAAGAAAGTTCCTCTGAATCCTCAGCTTCTGAGAGTGAAACAGATGGATCAACAGTTCACTCTGCTGATACTGATGATTCATTCCTTGCACGGAATTACCACTGAATAAATTCAGTAATCAAATTATCTTAAAGATTGGGTCAGACGAAGAAGAAACTTTCGAAGAAGTGTTTCCGCGTGTGTTCAGGAGAACAATCACAAAATTTTATTTTGGCGTTCCGTATTTAATCAGAATGTTTAAAGAGTTTATGGACGTGAAAAGGACCAACTGCATTTTTTGCCCAGAAAATCTAATTCAGACTATTCAAACTGTATTCAAAAATTATTTTAGTAGGGGTAAACCCTTTAAAGTCTTTATAACACAAAAGCTATTGATCGATCTGAAAACTTCCGACGATCAGAATCTAATAATGGAACAAACACATTTAAACGGACACCGCGGTATATGGGAAAATAGCAGGCAAATTGCAAACCGCTACTTCTTCCCAAGAATGAAGTGTAAAATACGACAGTTTGTAAGACTATGTCAAACTTGCAATAAAAATAAGTACGAAAGACATCCGTACAAAATTAAACTGGGATCAAAAACGTTATGAAAATGGTTCATTTTTTAAGAGGTTCATAGATATAGGTGAAACAAGGGTAAGGAAGATCGTCCTTTGTTATTCAAAGACTTTCTGGAGAAAACTCTTATAGACTCGGAAACTGCTGAATCGATCGGCGTGAAAATTTATATGCAGGGGTTTTTGCGCCCAGGAAAGTTCCTTACGATGCACAGTGGGAAAAAACGGACCCAAATTCCCACAGATGAGACGCCGCTGGAAAGGCTGCTTGAAATATATCATATCTTATGGAAAATTTGCCAAAAAATTGATTGGTGCCATTTTCAGCCTGCGTCGAGCCCAGGAAATGGTCCATTTTACCCCATTTACCCCTCAAAATATGTCTTTTTGAGTTGGCATCAATGTTACTACAATCTCCGCTGAATGGTTTGCCCGCATAGAATCCTATTTCATATTAAAAACTCTGGGAAATCGAATGGTGCAAGTTTCATTCAGTGTCGAGCTCGGAAAGTGGCTTATTTTGCCCTATTTCCCCATAACGTTGAGATTTTCTTGTTCGTACCCTTTCAGCTACAATCGCTGCCAAAGTTTATGGCTGAAAACAGCCTATCTTACGTGAAAAAGTCTAAGAAGTCGAATGGTGTTATTTTCGTTTAGATACAGAATCGATAAACTGTTCATTTTGCCCCATTTAACCCTATCTTTGTGTGTTTTTAAGCTTTTATTCATATATCTACAATCGCCGCTGAATTTTCTACATTGAAAAGACTATGTCGTACGTGAAAAATACTGAGAAATTGAATCGTGCCATTTTCAGCCTGCGCCGAGCGCAGGAAATGGTCCATTTTACCCCATTTACCCTTCAAAATGTGTCTTTTTCAGTTGGCATCAATGTTACTACAATCGCCGCTGAATGGTTTGCCAGCATAGAATCCTATTTCATATTTAAAACTCTGAGAAATCGAATGGTGCAAGTTTCATTCGGTTCCGAGCTCGGAAAGTGGCTTATTTTGCCCTATTTCCCCATAACTTTGAGATTTTCTTGTTCGTACCCTTTCAGCTACAATCGCTGCCAAAGTTTATGGCTGAAAACAGCCTATCTTACGTAAAAAAGTCTAAGAAATCGAATGGTGTTATTTTCGTTTAGATACAGAATCGATAAACTGTTCATTTTGCCCCATTTAACCCTATCTTTGTGTGTTTTTAAGCTTTAATTCATATATCTACAATCGCCGCTGAATTTTCTACATGAAAAAGACTATGTCGTACGTGAAAAATACTGAGAAATCGAATGGTGCCATTTTCAGCCTGCGCCGAGCGCAGGAAATGGTCCATTTTACCCCATTTACCCCTAAAAATGTGTCTATTTGAGTTGGCATCAATGTTACTACAATCGCCGCTGAATGGTTTGCCTGCAAAGAATCCTATTTCATATTTAAAACTCTGGGGAATCGAATGGTGTAAGTTTCATTCAGTTCCGAGTTCGAAAAGTGGCTTATTTTGCCCAATTTCCCATTAATTTGAGATTTTCTTGTTCGTACCCTTACAGCTACAATCGCTGCCAAAGTTTTAAGCTGAAAACAGCCTATCTTACGTGAAAAAGTCTAAGAAGTCGAATGGTGTTATTTTCGTTTAGATACACAAACGGAAAACTGTCCATTTTGCCCCATTTAACCCTATCTTTGTGTGTTTTTAAGCTTTTATTCATGTATCCACAATCGCCGCTAAATTTTCTACATGAAAAAGACCATGCCGTACGTGAAAAATACTGAGAAATCGAATGGTGCCATTTTCAGCCTGCGCCGAGCCCGGGAAATGGTCCATTTTACCCCATTTACCCTTCAAAGTGTGTCTTTTTCAGCATCAATGTTACTACAATCGCCGCTGAATGGTTTGCCAGCATAGAATCCTATTTCATATTTAAAACTCTGGGAAATCGAATGGTGCAAGTTTCATTCAGTTCCGAGCTCGGAAAGTGGCTCACCCACGACTGCATTGCAGTTGAGCTGCACGGGTTTTCCGATGCATCCGATGTAGCATACGGAGCCTGTCTTTACGCTCGATCGGTATTCCACGAGGACCACGACACCACGAGGAGAGTTACAGGCAGCTCTACTTCTGTCTCGCCTTACTGTGAAGCTAATGGAGCTAATGTCTTGAAGAACCTGCCATCTAGACAACCTCCCGACCTTGACGTTGTCGTACGATGGTTCCGCTAGAGCTTGGAACTCTCGGCCAATCAGAAAATTTGCGGGAGTTATTGCTGTCATATCATATGGGTCGTCTGAGGACGGAATCAGTGGGCGCGAGTTCAACGTTGCTTCAATTTGCGCCAATGTCGTTGATAGTTCTTCATACGAAAGTTTGTGATCTGCCAGAATCGGTCTGAGGTGAAATTTGGCCGATTTGACCCCAGCTTCCCATATCCTCCCGAAGTGAGGACTACGGGGAGGAATGAAGGACCACTCGATGCTCCGCTGTACGCAAAATTCATTCAGCTTTTTCTTATGCATTTCAGTTTCGAATAGCTGTGCTAGCTTTGCAAGTTCGTTATCCGCACCAACAAAGTTTGTGGCGTTGTCTGAGATAATCTTCGTTGGTAAGCCCCTTCTGCTCACAAACCGTTGAAGAGAAGCCAAGAATGCGTCGGTTGACAGATTCGAAACGGCTTCCAAATGGATAGCCCTCGTGGCCATACACACAAAGACACACACGTACCCTTTGGTCATCACACATTTCCGTACAGAAACCGCAGCTTTTAGTGTGAACGGTCCCGCGAAATCCACTCCGACGTTGGTGAATGGATACGTTGCTTGAACCCGGTACTCCGGTAAATCACCCATCAACTGTGTCGCTCTTTTCGGGTTTGTGCGATAGCAAGGTGTGCACTTGTGGATCACGTTACGAATAACATTTTTCGCTCGTAGAGGCCAATACTGTTGCCTCACAACAGCAAGCAATGCTCGCTGACCAATATGCATGTTGCTCGTATGGAGATATCGAACGATAGCAATAACCACTGGATGGTTCGAAGGCAGCAGTAGCTGGTGCTTACTACCGTAAGGAATCTGAGCGTTTCTGATCCGTCCTCCCACTCGAAGTACATCGTCTTTCTCGTCGATGAAAGGATTCAAACATTTCCTCCATCAACGCTCTGATTTCGTTTCCGAAACATTCTCGTTGAATAAGACGCACAATTAACAACAATGCACGTCTCATCTCATCCGTCGTCGGCAATCCTTTGAAGAGTTGCTTTCTTCCACTTCTAATGTAATCCGTAAAACGAATCACTTAGGCCATGGCTCGTTGCATTATCGAAAATCGGCTGATGTTGTCAAATATTTTCATTCTGCTGCACACATTCAAGTTGAGAAGAACGATTCCTCGCATCTCCGGAATGGTTTCCTCTGATACCGGAGGTGGAGCGTCGATTCGGTATTTCACCTGCTTCAAGAATTCCGGTCCTGTCCACCAAACTTCCTGGCTCCGCAATTGATTCGGTTGTACGCCTCTCGAAATGAGATCTGCCGGGTTCGATTTCGTCGGTATGTATCTCCATTCATAACTGTTCGTCAGCATTTGAATTTGCTTCACCCGGTTTCCAACGAAAATCTTCAACGAATCAGGTGACTTCTTGATCCAACACAGCGTTATCTGGGAATCGCTCCACAATACCACGGACGAGAAATTCATTTCCATGGCATCCATTAGCTTCACAGTAAGGCGAGACAGAAGTAGAGCGGCCTGTAACTCTCCTCGTGGTGTCGTAACTTCTTTCTGCGTTCCATGCTTTTTCGGTAAAATTCTCGATTTACTGCATATCAATCTCATTTCAGCTCTTCCATCACTGAATACCGATCGAGCGTAAAGACAGGCTCCGTATGCTACATCGGATGCATCGGAAAACCCGTGCAGCTCAACTGCAATGCAGTCGTGGGTGAGCCACTTTCCGAGCTCGGAACTGAATGAAACTTGCACCATTCGATTTCCCAGAGTTTTAAATATGAAATAGGATTCTATGCTGGCAAACCATTCAGCGACGATTGTAGTAACATTGATGCCAACTGAAAAAGACACACTTTGAGGGGTAAATGGGGTAAAATGGACCATTTCCCGGGCTCGGCGCAGGCTGAAAATGGCACGATTCGATTTCTCAGTATTTTTCACGTACGGCATGGTCTTTTTCATGTAGAAAATTTAGCGGCGATTGTGGATACATGAATTAAAGCTTAAAAACACGCAAATATAGGGTTAAATGGGGCAAAATAGACAGTTTTCCGTTTGTGTATCTAAACGAAAATAACACCATTCGACTTCTTAGACTTTTTCACGTAAGATAGGCTGTTTTCAGCCATAATTTTTGGCGGCGATTGTAGCTGTAAGGGTACGAACAAGAAAATCTCAAATTAATGGGGAGATTTGGGCAAAATAAGCCACTCTCCGAACTCGGAACTGAATGAAACTTACACCATTCGATTCCCCAGAGTTTTTAATAAGAAATAGGATTCTTTGCAGGCAAACCATTCAGCGGCGGTTGTAGTAACATTGAAGCCAACTCAAATAGACACATTTTTAGGGGTAAATGGGGTAAAATGGACCATTTCCTGCGCTCGGCGCAGGCTGAAAATGGCACCATTCGATTTCTCAGTATTTTTCACGTACGACATAGTCTTTTCAATGTAGAAAATTCAGCGGCGATTGTAGATATATGAATAAAAGCTTAAAAACACACAAAGATAGGGTTAAATGGGGCAAAATGGACAGTTTATCGATTCTGTATCCAAACGAAAATAACACCATTCGACTTCTTAGACTTTTTCACGTAAGATAGGCTGTTTTCAGCCATAAACTTTGGCAGCGATTGTAGCTGAAAGGGTACGAACAAGAAAATCTCAAAGTAATGGGGAAATAGGGCAAAATAAGCCACTTTCCGAGCTCGGAACTGAATGAAACTTGCACCATTCGATTTCTCAGAGTTTTAAATATGAAATAGGATTCTATGCGGGCAAACCATTCAGCGGAGATTGTAGTAACATTGATGCCAACTCAAAAAGACATATTTTGAGGGGTAAATGGGGTAAAATGGACCATTTCCTGGGCTCGGCGCAGGCTGAAAATGGCACCAATCAATTTTTTGGCAAATTTCCCATAAGAAATGATATATTTCAAGCCTCCAATCCAGCGTCGTCTCATCTGTGGGAATTTGGGTCCGATTTTTCCCACTGTGCGATGGTTCGAGATCTAATCAAGCAAATGAAACCAAATTTGGCATATGGAGGTTTTTAGAGGCAGTATTTTTTTCTATGGTAGTTTGAGACCCCTCCCCCTCCTCTGGGAGGGGGAGGTGGTCTCTTATGCAAATGAAACTGAAGGTTCTGCATAACTCGAGATCTAATCAAGCAAATTGGACCAAAGCATATGGAGGTTTTTGAAAGCAAGAATTGTTTCTATGGTGATCCTCACTTAGCGGAGGGGACTCTCCCACAAATTAAAAACTAATTGACCTTTATAGACACCGAAACTACCAAACCAATCGGCGTGAAAATTTATATGCTGGGGTTTTTGGGGATGGGAAAGATTTTTATGATGGTTCGAGACCTCTCTGTAAGAAAGAAGGGGGGGGGGGAGGGAGGGGGAAGGGATCTAATACAAATAAAACACAAATCTCTGCATAACTCGAGAACTAATCAAGCAAATGGATCCAATTTTGGCATGTGCAAATTTTTGGAGGCAGGACATTTTTCTATGAGACCTATTGAGACCTCTTCTTTATATGGAAGGAGAGGGGGGGGGGGTCTGATTCAAATGAAACAGACATTTCTGCATAACTCGAGATCTAATCAAGCAAATGGACCCAACTTTGGCGTGTGGTGGTTCTTGAGCAAGAAATGTGTCTATGGTGATTCGAGACCTGGATCGGCTGGAAAATCATGAAACCAAATCTCTTCTAACAAAAGAAGGCCACTTTAACCAATGTAAGCGATTAGAGGGGTACACACTTAATTCAGTCTGTTGTTGTACTTACTATCATAGCATTAAGACTATAAAATCCTTTTCGGTTGTAGTATAAGTTTCTATTTATAGTTGGAGGGATAATTTTGATGTGAGTACCATCTACACACATTATAATTCCTGGTGTGATAATTCCTGGACAACCCGATTTGCCAAAAAAATGTCGTTTTGCTTCTTTCATTTCTTGCTCCGTCATTGCAAATTGTATCCACTTGCTTCAAATGTTTCTTTCCAGAACAACTAGCATCTCATTAAGCACTTTGGAGAATGCTGGTTGTGACAACGCTACATCGTAGTCTTTACCAGCCCCGTGTTGATAGCTTCCTTCTGGAAAAAATCGCAAGCAAGCAGCAAGTTTAAACTCTACCGATAATCCACCTTGCTTTGGACGACCAAAATCGTTCCTAATCTCACGTACGACAAACTTAAATGCCGCCTTGTTCAAACGAAAGTTCTTCTTAAATCTGAAATTATTGTTCAAAAAGGAACTTCAAGCTATGTATTAGTTTATTTCAACCTACTCTGTATCTGATAAACTCATGATGTTGGTTTTCTTTCTAAGATTACTTCTATGTGCTCTTAGAGATACTGTCTGATCTTCCATCATTGTCATGTATACAAGCATCACGGTATCCATCTTTCGACCACGGAATTGTTATCTCAAACTTAGAGATAATTCGCTGCACTTCGTGTCGACACTCGCCACGAACACCAAGATACACTATTTAAAGTTCTTTATTAGACGCAGATAACATAACAAAAGATAATGCAAAACGTTTAATGTATTATTCCAATTCAGTTTAACGTGCTTCAACTTCGATCAAATATCTGGAATAATGTGAGATTTGGACGTGTAAACATTAAAAAATAATTTACCCATGTTTCTTTCAACCAATCTTGAATACTAATAACACCACAATGATGTGAATCCTAGAGGGTTTGAGCTGTTTAGTGGAATACTTGTAACTATAAATTAGAAAAAAAATTAGTAATCTCCATTTAATTCCAACTGCCTTTGCTT
Source organism: Aedes japonicus (assembly GCA_034211315.2). NCBI lineage: Eukaryota > Metazoa > Arthropoda > Insecta > Diptera > Culicidae > Aedes > Aedes japonicus. The sequence goes on along the minus strand of JASCZW010001558.1, from coordinate 49,567 downwards.
ATCTTCGACAGATACGCGTATTTCGTCTACAATGTGCAGACTTCTTCAGTGTCTCGTACTAGTAGTCGAGTTATTAGTACGAGACACTGAAGAAGTCTGCACATTGTAGACGAAATACGCGTATCTGTCGAAGATAAGCAAAGGTAGTTGGAATTAAATGGAGATTACTAATTTTTCTTCTAATTTATAGTCACTATGATGTACTTTTATCATATAGTATGATTTGTTTCAGAAGTTGAGCTTCAATTCACCAGAAATGTTCTCATTTAAATTTATTTACAGAACAATTTTCCCCCAATTCTCAAGTACCTCCAGATATGTCAGTGAAAACTTGATTATTTACATTGATTTGACAACTCGAGTATCCGCGAAATATCAAATCTAGCACTGCTCTATGTTTCGAAATGTTTAGAAAAGTCAATCTGCATCGGGTAACACTAACACTGTTTACGTTCGAAAAAGGATTCGTACGAACGGGGTCGAACGAAAACAAGAGTACCTTTTTCGAACTCGTTCGTAATGAGTCGAACGAATTATGAAAACGGCCATAAACAAGAATAAGGGTGAAAGTCTTGGTTCTTCCAATCAAGGTTAATGTTCGCCCTTTATCTGTTGATACGATGTCTCAACAGCAAAACATGTTCGTCACAACAGCAGCGCCTAAACCTAACAACTGATCGAATGTGAGAGTAACCAATGCAGAAGCGCGCAATACTACCATCCCACGTTTGATTGAGAAGCACTCAAACGGGCAGTCTTTATTCAATCGCCGAAGAGTGACCATTAAAATTAATAAATTAATAATAATTTGTAAAGAATAACAGTGGCAAGTGTTCTAACGTGTTTCAAGCCGATCATCCGAAATACAGTCCACTATCAAAATTCAGTTCATTCAAGGGAATCGTCACCAAGGACAATTAATTGTCATCCTAGTTGTTTGTTTATCTGACGATTACCCTCCACCAAGTGTAATGGTCCACTGCATCGGAACATATATATTACAACACACAGGTCGTTTTAGATGATTTTAAAAACGGTCTCTCGAAGCTTTGGTCATTAAAATTGGAACAAAGAGCGATCGAATTGAACAGACTATTGCCATGTGAGCCAACGGTTTGTATTCATGTTACAATTGAAATATTTAGATAGTAACACTAATACCTAACAGGTAGCAATCACTGTGGGCTTATGATAGCGTTGGACGAAGGATTAAGCGTAGGAAACAAGCGAAAGGAAAATTTTACGATCGTAATATCAATTACAAACCAACCGTTGGAAATGAGTCGCATTTACAGACCGCATCCGAAAGTGAAGCATGCAGCTCAGCTGCACCATAAGCGATGAACAATGTATGCTTTGTAACTTGTATTGAAAGATTTTTTTTATTTTATTTTATTTTATTTTATTCATCTGACAGTATTTGATTTTCTTAATGAATCTATATTCTAGATCTGGACACGTCAACACTAATATTAAAATCAAAGTCCGGATACCGATGGTTATACACGTTCATCATTGACCGAATTGGCCCGTTCAGATCATACTCGCAGTAGCGTCGAGCAAACGAAAAAATCACTAGAATGAAGTGTGTACCCAATACTGTAAAAACTTTTTTAATATTTTCTGTTCCTTAGTTTCAAAGTACCAGCAGTTCAAAAAGTGAATCACCCATAATAAGAATGAGTGGGAAGAACTGAAAAATCAATGGAAGCAAACATCCCGTTTGAGCATGTTTGAAATATCGAAGAAGAGCAGCAAAACAACAGCTTCCATTCTCTCGGAGTACTCAGTGTTTTGTTATCACCAAACTTATCAGCTTATGCAGATTAACTTTCAGCAAAGGTATCCGGAGAAAGCAAAACTACTTTTTGACCGTTGGGATCAGTTCGTTTCGGGTCTGCTTCCGATTATCGAGGTTGAAGTCACTGATGCGCAAGGAAAGTACCTGCTAAATCAGTTAAAGACTGAGGAAATAACAAACGGTATGTTCATAGAATAATGAACAAATTATAACAAACGCCGAAATATTCATCATTCTAGATGGCCAAGGTTTGATAACGGTATTACTACTGGTTCATATATTGCATAGTTCCGTGTTGTCCATCTCACAAAAGCGACGCTTGATACCATCGATCATTGAATCCCCCCCATTGAAAGATTTGGCCGACCTTCAAACAACGTTGACTAAATGCTTCAAATCGTACCGTAAAAAATAGAATCAACGCCTCTTATTGTGGCGAAATGATCCAAAACCTTCAGAAAGATTTTCGGTTTGGAACAATGTAGCTTCATACAAGCTACAAAACCTACCGAAAGCTCTCAATTGCTATACAAAACCTACGGCATCCACCTACGGTTTATGACCATACTGGCCACTAAAAGAGGCCCTACAGGATCCGAGTTCCTCCATAAAACTGGCCATATTCATTTTTTTTGCGTGTTGTAATGCGTACTCGAGTAAAGTTTTACATCAGAGAGATTGCAATTCGAAACCTTACATTGATACCAACATCACATTCAAAATTTGATTTCACTCCAAAAATGTCAGATATGCCGGCGTCGGTGGTGTAGTGGTAAGCGTGACTGCTACTGGCACCCCAGTGGGTCTGGGTTCAATCCCAGTCGACGTCGGTGGTTTTTCTGAGACGAAAAAATCTTGGTCACGTCTTCCTTCGGAAGGGAAGTAAAGCCGTTGGTCCCGGTTCATAGTCATGAGTCGTTAGGTAGGGTCCAGGTGGTGGAGTCGTCTCCCTGGCGTCGGTGATTGTCACCATGTGAGGAAATAGGCCGACGGAAAATAAATAAGTAAAAAAAAAAAAAAATTTATATAAAAAAAAAATTTCAGATATGATATCAAATTTAGCTTTTTATTGCTGTAATCTTGCTTTCACTTTTTTTAAGGAAAGTATTTTGGTTTCCATTGTCTTGACAGAACATCAAGTGGAATACTCATTTTGATATCAACAGTAAAACATGTACAGCAAATTGGCTTTTTAATTTAACGTAGGATCAGTTTCAAATTTGGTTCATTGGAATACATTTTTGGTGTCAATTTTGATTTTTAAACCGCTCAATCGACCAAAACAGCAGCAACCTGAATAATCATTATCAGCAGCATCACAATATCATATTCAGTTTTCTATTTGATCTCAGACTCTACTCGGGTATTTACTCTTTTCACGCTCAAAAAACCACCAACAACAATACAGCGTCGAACAGGTTTAGATTAAGTTATGTTCTAAATAATCAGTTAGTACAACATAGTGAAAGATAGTGTGCAGTAAACAAAAATAAACCATATGAAAGTTGATGTTCGCTCATCGCCATGAGGCACCAAGAGTGGACAGTAATATTTGCTAGAATGAAAGTTATGAAGAGTAAGTGTTGAAAGTTTCGTCAGTGTACGGTAGATTGGAAATAGAACAGAAGTAATGAAAATTGAGCGAAAGGGCATGGGTAAAGAAGTACTCGAACCAAGGACGTTACCTTTGCCTAACATCCCACTGCGGGGTAGGTCGGGGCACATACGAGTCTGCCACCTCAACAGGCAAGAGTAACGTGTTGGTACGCGCTCATGTACTACTGATAGCTGTGTGATAGTTTCTAGCGGTAGGTTGTATGCACTCTGTTTTGATGCGCACATAGAAGAGGAACTCTCTAGGGTTTGTTTTTGGTTCGCAACATCTGAGATCCATTGGCGGAACTAGACAATTAGTCTGGAGGGGGCCTGGAGGGGGCCTACCCGAAGATTTTTTTCGATTATAGAAATATTGAGAAGAGCGAAGAAAGTAGCGTAATTGTTGGGGACAGGTTATTTTCATTGATAAATGATAAATGTTTAATCGAATAATTAGGTCTATTCTGCGCCTCGATGAGTCGAGATGTCTTAAAAGAATCGAGTGTGATGAATATAAGCCTCGTATTATTCCGTGTGGATCAAATTGAGAATGGACTCACACGAGGTTACTGTAGTCACCTTACTCGATTCTCTTAAGACATCTCCACTAACCGAGGCACAGAATAGACCTGACTCTATATAGAGTCAAGTTTGAACTGAATATATTATAACTTCAAAGAATAACATTGAGTCAATGAACATTTTAAATTTATATTAAAATTTAAATTGATTTGGATAACGCGTTTAAAATCTTCAAAATTTTGTCGGTAGATACTCATCCTTTACAACTTCCTTCAGCTTCTAAACGTTTTCTTTATAATGTTGCTATTGCTCTTCAATTACCTTTAAACGTTTTTCGTGTACATTTCTAGATGACAACGATTGCTTGTGAAGTGAATATTTTTCGAAGCATTCCTTATGCAATGTAGTATCGTCATGAGCTTTTATTTTCTCGCCTAGTTTTCTCCAATTATTGAAAATAGTGCAAATAAATTTTTCATTTTGTTTTCGCAAAGCCTTTGCGCAAAAAAAGCAGCAAACTTAGCAGAACACTTTATCATTGCTACGACTGTATTCCAACGTAGATGAGAACGACCGTTTTCCGATGAAGCTGGTGGAGTTGCTAGTTAAGGAAGAACACTAGCGTTGCTTTCAATTGTTCCGGAATTATCAACGTTAGATGATTGGAATCTAAATTCTTGGTGTTCTGAAAGAACAGTGGAGTAATAAATATGTTGTCAATATAATATCGGTCCTTTGGTTTTTGTATGACAAGTGATATTTTCAAATTGAGCGTTTTGATATGCAGCTATTAGCTTAAAGTTGCTCCTTACAAAAAACTCTGAAAATATCTAGGGTATGATGTTGTCCTTAATACCCGTGGTCAGGGGTTCCAATATATTTTTACAAAATAACTATTAAAATGATCTAAAAAAATGGAAAAAACCTGGAACCTGTTCCACGATTATGTTTTCTTGAAAAAAAACAAATATCTGAAGTATTAGGATATACCTACCTATCTCTTAATTTTTTCATATTTCATTTTGTTCGTTTGTCAAGATTGTACGGAGCTCTGTAAATCAATTGTTAGATAAAATGAAAATGCAATCGTTCTAAACATAGCAATTATACTTCGCGAATTATACTAACTGAATTTATCTGCAGTCAATATATCACTGAATAAAAAAACAGGTAACAGTAACAGTAGTTAAAAAAACAGGGGGTAACATCTACACCTCTCACGCCAAAGTCACGAGCTCAAATCTCACCCCGGACAAAGTTACGAAACATACCCAAAAGTTATTTGAGCGACTACGACGGGAGATGATCCAGCCCAGGGCTAAAAATCTTGATAATAAAGGAATTAAAAAAAAACAGTAATTTAAAAATTCAGAGATTATTTTTCGGTTTCTACAATGTGGATATTTTAAAGCCATTCAATGGAATTCAATTTAAGTTTCTTATTGAATAATTCTTTGAAAGATCTGTGTGCAAATCATCAACCAAGTTTGTTTTAAAGTGGAATACTATGAACAATACAATGAAAATTTATAAGTTATATCGAGCTAAATTTCAAAGGAGAGTTAAAAAATTTTGAAGGAGATTTCCGAGGTTTATTTCATCAAAAGCAATTGAGAACTTCACGGCAGTTCGAAAGAAATATCCATGGGGAATTTGAGGTTAAACTTAAGATTTTGTTTGACATTGATATTATTCTAGGGCATCGAAATTCCATGGAAATTTTTCGAAATTTTATGAAGGTATAGCAAAAGAGATTAACAACTACAGTATAGGGAAAATAACAAATGCACCCTTTTGAATTTTTAAATTTTCAAGTACAGTCTACATAATGGCATCAGATTTGCCTTGTTAGAAGGTTTGGCCAAAAATTAGTTTTTAAATAATTTTAAATTGAAAAGTTGAACAAGAATGAGTTCTTTGGCAAAATATTTCATTCTTTTGAATTCAGTTTATTGGTGTTACATAACATAAAAGTTCGAAAATTTTAATGCGCCTCTGAATTATTGCTAGAACACTGACTTATTTAAAAAATAAAACAAATAGTAGAAAATTCAACTATTAGGTGAAAAGGCTGATAAATTGTTAGATCTTGAATAAATTGTGTCTACAATCAATTTTATGTTTCAAAATGTATTTTAAACAGCATTGTTTGTTCGTACCATTGGAAAAAATGAGAGTTTTGTTGCATACTTATGAAAATGACTAACATTCTGAGGGAATCCAGAATAGCCCCGCTTGCCATTTTTTCAATGGTTTTATCGAAAACTATCATAAAACGCAAATAAAACTTATATTGCTTGCACAAGACTAACAGCTTTTTTGAGGAGCGCGATAAGTTCATATTTTTTTTCTGTTCTTGAAAAAGATAAGTTACGCTTGAATAAAACTTGTTTGAATTGCTAAAGGCAAACAATTCTTTCATAACATAGCCATAAGATCAGTGTGAAAAAGGCACATCATAAACAAAGAAAATGTGAACGTGCAAATCCAAAGTGCCTATGCATAATTGTTTTTCTTAGTCATAATTACAGCTTATAATTTATTGTTTTTATTCACCAGCGGAAGTCGATAAAAAAAATTAACTTGAATATGCTAACAATGGTTTTGGGAATAATAACAGATACTAATATTGCCTCTATGGCGGAAAAATCTGTTGAGCGAAACATGATTTTTCCTCTTGATCTATATGCTTAACCTAACGTCGGAAGAAGTGCGCTGTGTAGTAGATCACTGAGCGATTCCAGCGCACTACTTTCGACTTTAGATTTAACGGTGGTGGAAATACGATAACGCATTGCGATAACGCACTACCTGGGACGTTAGGTTTATCAAGAGTTATGTTTTTCGGTTTTCAACTGCCGGCACATTGACCATTTAATTTGATTCGTTACAAAAAATAGGACGCATAACGCATAAACCCTTCTGATAAGTCTCAGTAGGTTGCAAATCCAATGGAATCTAGCGATGGTAAAAAAAATATTGGTCGTTGGTGGCTGAGATGAAGGAGTATTAAATATATTGGATAGGTTTTTTTTTGAATTTCCGCTTGAACGATCCACTATTTTATATTTTCTTTCACCTATGGGCGTCCATCGTCCAGTTTGTTTACTTTTCACATAATGTTTTTTCTCAAGAGTATGTGCTCTTATTCGAAATCAAATGGTTCTAAGAGCGTTTTATGGCAGCATTTTCAAGATACATTTATCTTAAAGCAGAATGTCATATAACTTTTTCAAAACTTTAATCAGGTTTTATGAAAGTTGCGAAACGATGTCTTGAGAGGGGAATCAAGTATCTTATAAAATTACTTATAAGGTGAATTACACTTATAAATGATGTAGTTTTATGGAGGTTTCTTCAAGTGTTCTTTAATTACTCCTAAGAACTGTTAATCAGTTACAACCACCTTAACTTGGAAAATGCCCTGATAAAACCAGATGATCTCCATAATGCTCTTATAAAACTACCATAAAACATGAATAAAACCAATTTGCATTTGAATTTTTACTTGGGAAAGCTACATTTTCGAAAATATTATCGTTGATGAATAAACTTCTATCTCCATATTTTGCTTATGGACATTCGTTAGCTTCGAAACTTTTAATCAATGTGGGGAGTCTATACTCTATTAAATTGTTCATACAAGAGAAAATAATACCGTGAATTCTAAAATGCGCTTATAAACAAAACTCATTATTGTAAAACCTTTTTGAATAATAAAATTAAAATACGTACATAGAAAAGTGTTTCAAATCTTATGTTTCAACATAACAGGCTCTACATTTAACTGTCGCTATTATTTTAGTTATGAGTCTAGAGGTTTTAATATTAATAGAATTCAATTATTAGAATTTAGAATTGTTTAGGGCACAGGCATTGGGCTTTTTTTAAGCAGTATTTCGAAGCAAACGCATTTAAAAAAAAATTAATAGTGTATATATTCAATGATTGGGTTTCCGCCAGAACATGCTGTTAAGAGGATCAGCATACGACATCTTACCGGGTTTCTCTGCGAGGTTGTTAAGTAAACAACGACGAGAAAAACCACTACTGGTAAAAATGAGTAGTTGTGTTTTCAAAAACCTCTAATTGGAATTTGGCTTCCATCACATGTGGTCTTTAGGGAGTGTAAAAACAGAGATTTCACATCGCAAGAACCATAATGTGCCTTTGACGGTATTTGAGCACGATCAAGCACGTTTGTTTCGAAATACTGCTTAACAAAAGCCCTATGCTCAATTTCAAACTAATTTTATTCAATTACATAACCTGCCGAGCGCTTTAGGACCTATCGATACTTTCTCTTCACATCTTTGGTTCTAGCAAATGGATGTAATGTTGATATATCGGAATTCTCATGGATCTAATGGTCGTTAACTATGGTTTTCTTGATATATGTACCGAATTTTTATCCTATAAGGTACAGTGGGATATAAGAAAAGTGTGGGGAAGAGGGTATGTGCACTTTACTCCTTCAGAAATAGTTACTCGTTCAAACAATTTCTGGAGAAATCAAAGTACAAAAACAAGAAAAACCCTACAATTCGTTAGAAATTATGAATAGTGTTTCATTTCAAATTAGAAATATACTAGGAAAAAATCCTGGGGGGGGCCTACAGAATCCTGGGGGGGGCCTGGCCCCCTAGGCACCCCCAGTAGTTACGCCAATGCTGAGATCACTCAGGTTTTGAAACTTCCATACCTTCACGCTGAGAAAACTTTACTCTTGAACCAAAACAATAATTTATTAATAATATTGTATCTTGAACGATTTTTTAATTCAATATTTTTATTTTTTAGCTTCAACAATTTGTTGAAATCGAGCAGTGAGAACTGTCAAAATCTGAGCCAAACGCAAAGAGGTGTATACAGGTGGTGAAGAGGTATAAGAACGAAAAATGGGCAAACAATCCATGATTTCGGGTAGTGATGCAAAACTCCAAAAAAAAGCGAATGATAACAAAGCAAGTTATGTTTTTGTCCGTATCCTTTTAGTGCATAAGAAGGCATTTTGTCAGCCGAAACCTTTTAAAAACTATACCAATTACAGAAAACAAACATTCCACCTTGTGACTTGCTGCTGTTGTAAACTGTTGTTTTTGGAGATCTTCGCCATGCATGTTTACAAAATACAGGCTGTGCATCATCTCACGAACACAATGACAGTATTTTGCATTACACTAAAACACGTTAACCACATCTTCTCCCCCTGTATACAGTAGACCATTTTTAGTCAATTCACTTCACTGGGGCCGTTTTGGGAAGATGCCGATAATAATATGTTTCTGCTCTGACACAGTGTCTAACGTCAGTATATTTAAGATTCTGCTCCAGTGTCTTATTTTCTCTGTTTGTTTGGTTCACAGATCCCCTCATAGCCGTTCAATAAAGGAATCGAAAAATCTGAAGTCAACATAAGGAATCACCTAGTAACCCTCAGAGTACAGAGCTATGCGATGATTCGATGATTTGACACCTCCGTAATACACTTCATAGTAGATAATTTTATAAATACTCATGCTGTTAACATTTATAACGTACAAGAGATTTATTGTACGTTATAAATGTTAACAACAATGGGAGCTGACAACGACGAAGTCACGTACAAAGCTTTTTACTTTGCAGAAGTGTGGACAGCCTTTGTAAACAAAACGAACACCGTTGCCTAACCGTCGGATTGAATTTCCGCAGATCTCTGTACTTTGAGGATAGCTACTAGAAACCAACCAAGTTTTAGCTTCCAAAAACTTTTTCGCAGATTTAAACAAAATAAAGTTTGTTAATAAAAAAAAAACCTCATTCTCGTAAGAACACAATTTAACTTGATCAAAGTGAGTCTATGTTTGCAATGTTTGCGCATGCATTGGTAACATCTGCGCATTATTTAAAGGAATCGAGAGAAGATTTTTTATATATATTGAAATTTTTATTTAACATCGTGAAATTAGCAAATAACATTTAAGAAAACAAATCGGAGACACTTCAATTGAAATTAAAGACTTCAAGATGAGGATCTTGTTTTACGTTTCAACTTGTTTTGCTTTTTTGACGTAGGCTACGTCTTACAGCAAGCGTAGGGTGTCAAATGAAAATCTAAAATATTGTGACCGTCACGAAAAACCGTACGTTTTGTACGCGAATAACTCAGATAATCCACGATAGATTTACATGATTTCATCCTCAATCGGTCGGAAATTTTACCGCGCTCCAATTCAATTGTCGAACATCATTCTCAAACAATAGTAAACTATTGAAAATAACGCAAATAAGAGGTGATGTCTTATAATGTCATTTTGCAGAGTAAATTTACCAAATTTCCTATCACAGATTTCAAATCGAAGCAATTCGTCTCTCCATGTACGCCTCACATGTAGCTGAGTACGGTATGAAACGCACGCTTAGGAAAATTTTGCCTCTATCATTCGACTAGTATCCTTTGTGTGGATTAGACGTTCCTCGTTTGTGTTAATACTTATTCGTCTGAACTCGTGTAAATTCGTGGCTTGCAACCCATCGTGGGGCGCAAGCGTAAAGTTCAAAACGGAAAACCGATCGACGTCACAGTCAGCACACCTGAGCTGTCTAATGCGAAAAATAAGTGGCAAGATGGTGCGAATATGGAAGCAAGATGACGTATCTTCTCTTCAAGAGACCATCCTGTCGTGAAACCGCTAAAGTACCGGTGGTACAGCACTGAATAGTGATCTAGACGGCTTCGGCGACGAACCAGAAGAACAATGTCAACAAGAACAACAACAGCGTGCAACAGTGGTGAAAGTTCCTCCGTTGATGGTGAAATCGGTCAACTTGAGCAAATTGAAAGCCACCATGAAAGCAATTAACATCAGCGCGAAATACAAGCTATGTCGTGTCGGTGTTAAGGTGATCCTGAGCTCCAAGGAAGATTACCAAAAAGCCAAAACCTACTTCTTCACAAGCAAAACGGAATTCTACACGTTAGACATGCCGTCGGATAAACCGTTCAAGGTTGCTATCCGTGGTCTCGATGCCATGGACACAACGGACATCAAGGAAGAATTGGAACATCACTACAAGCTCAAGCCTCTGGCGGTATTCCCAATGACCCGCCATGATAAGACGAAGACGTACCGGGACTGCCTCTACTTGGTACATTTTATGAAGGGCTCTGTGACCTTCGGCGCACTGAAGGCGGTCCGATACCTTAACGATACCTTCATCGAGTGGGAGAGATATCGTGGAATCAACAGAGACGTTACACAATGCATGCAATGCCTGCACTTTGGTCACGGCGCAAGAAATTGCAACGTGAAGCCACGGTGTGGTGTCTGCACCCAACAGCACGAAACCACGAGATTGCCCCATCGATGAAGTAGTCGAATACACATGTGCGAACTGTGGCGGCAGCCACCGTGCCACCGATCGCTCCTGTGAGAAACGCGAGGAATTCAAACGCATCGGAAAAGAGGCGTCAACCCGAAACCAACCAAGACGTCGTTTGAGGGAAGCTCCCATCTTTGACATGAATAACTTCCCCCGGTTCCCCCATCAAACCGATGAACAACCAACCACCCGACAGGCTGGCACGAGGGCCCCTCCTGCAGGTTGGTCCTATAGGGATAGGCTATGCCAGCGTGAATCACCCGTTAATCAGCCTAGGCCACAGCAGGGCAGTGCTCTGCCACAGTTCGACTCTGCGCAATTACTATCACCTGAGCAACTCCTGCCAATTTTCCACGAGATGTGGCAACAATTACAACAGTGTCGCACCCGTGCTGAACAAATCCTTTGCCTAGGGGAATTCATCATTCGACATGGCTACTAACAACTTCAACATCTTATTGTGGAACGCCCACGCTGTGAGAGCGAAGGCATTGGAACTCCTTGAACATACAAAGAGAATAGAAGCAGAGATCATCGTCATAATGGAAAAACACCTGAAACCTGGAACCAATTTTTGTCTTCCCGGATACACTACAGTGAGATTGGATCGGACACCCGCTCTAGAAGGAGGAATCGCAATAGCCATCAAACAACCAATCATGTTTACAGTGCAACCAAACTACAAGACATCAACGATAGAGGCAGTCGGTGTTGAAGTAAGTACATTAAGTGGTCCCCTCCTTGTAATTGCCGCCTACTGCCCCCACCAGTGCTACGAAGGAGGTGGTAAGGCACGACAGTTTAAAAATAATCTTGTTAAGCTGACCAGACACCGTAAAAAGTTTATTGTGGCATGCGATCTAAATGCAAAGCACGAGGCATGGGGAAATCTCCTCCACAACAAAAATGGTAATCTCCTGTTCGATGAATCGCAAGTCGGTTACTTCATGGTGCATGCTCCAAAGGATCCGACATTTGTATCGCCGGCGGGTAACCCGGCCTGGCTGAACATCTTTCTGACCAACATGATGGTCCCACTACCGTCAACCATCAATGAACTTAGCTCCGACCACTTACCCGTACTACTTAGAGTTGGTGGCGATGTGGAACGTGGCCTGCGTTGCACTAGGAAGGACTACCACCGAGTAAATTGGGTAGTGTTTCAACAAAAAGTTGATTCCAGGAACGATGCAGATATGCAGCTGGAAACCGTAGAAGACATCGATCGGGCAGTGGAAAACCTAGAGGAAGCCATCGCAACAGCAGAATACGAATGTGTCCCACGAGTGGAAATTGTACGTAATCAACTTCATTTCGACCAAGAACTATTAAGCATAATGCGTGTAGAAATGTGTTTAGAAGACAGTTCCAGCGCACTGGAGACTTGTCGAAGAAATTTAAGGCCAGTTATTTGACTAAAATTATTGCCTCTCGTGTGCAGGAAATGAAAAATGATAGTCCCACGCACTGACTTCATAAAACCAAACGGCCCTTTTCAGTACCACCAAATAATATCTCAAGAGCGTACAATAGAATTTTCTTACATACTGGCTTCAAAACGCTGGTCTAATGTCCCATAAGAGCCGCACCCGTAAGCCGTAGCCGTAAGGGTAAGCGACCGGCACGAATAATTGAAACCCTTTTAACGCTAATAATAGCCACACAGAATTTCCCTGACATCATAATGCATCACTTGGTTTAACGTAGTCTACGTCAACCGGTCGTGTCTTGTACACAACCCCACTGATTTTTTTTCTTCAAATAGCAACGCTCGGCTCGGGGCTCGGTTGGGTTGGGTTGTCAAATTTACGAGTTGTCAAGTTTACGAGTTGTCACTGAGCGAGCAAATTGTCATTTTTCAACCGGTTACCAACCACCACCGGTGTGGTGTCGAGTTCTCTAATACTTATGACACAGGGGATGATCAAAAAGGAGAAGACTAGCAAAATTTTGTCCAGATTCAAAGTGATACAGTTCGATGAATAATAAACCGTTTTTGATGAAACTAGAAGCATTCGACGGGCAATTTATTTTAATTTCAGAATATTTTTCCTCAAAATTTGATTTGACTTCCGGCCACCGGAGATAGCACGGATACTTTGAGGTTATGTCAAATGTGCTAATTTTCTGCAGCTCGTAATTTTTTATGTTACTTGAAAATCGGAAATATTATATTTTTCTCAGAAACTAGAATATAATAAGTCTGTCAGTGGTTGAAGATCGTGAATCGGCCCATAAACAATCGAGATATGGCCATTTCCGTAAAATGTAGTTTTTTACCCTATTGCCTGACACTTCTTACGTTGAAAAACTCCTTATCTGTAACTCTGCGTACCCTTAACCAAATTAGATGCAACTTTTTCCATACGATTATAAATTTAGTCTAGTTTTTGGAAGAGAAGGTAGCGGACTTTTTGTTATTTTCCGTAGTTCCGGATTCATTATCGGGATTCGTGAAGGAAGTACCCTACCAGTGTAATAGCCAGAGTTAGAACTGTATCAAACCTGGCTTGCGACATATCAAACTTCATGATTTTACAAACCAATACCACTGGTAGTCAACCTGAGAGTATTCTTTCACATTGGCCACACCTGGTGACGTTCTGGATTCCGGGTTCCCCCAGGGAAGTAGCCAGATTTCGAATGATGTCAAACCCTGGCTTGCGACACATCAAACTTCATGATTTTACAAAACAATACCTAAACTAAAAATAACTCAAAATTAATAACTCAAAATTAATTGAAAAATAACTCAAAATTAATTTGGCGTACGGAACCATCGACCTGGCGGAATAGAACTCAAATTGGGTATTATTTTTTATCCGTGTACATGTTTGCATAGAAGAAGACAAAAGGTGACAGGATTGAGTGCTTGCGCATGGGACAAATCAAGGTTAAGTGCTGAAATGTGCAGTTCGAAATGCCATTAGAGCTTACGGAATTTCAACGGGGCCGTATAGTCGGTGCTCGAGAAGCCGGTGCTTCGATCGCTGAAACATGCAAACTGGTTGGTGTTGCCAGGGCCACAGTTTGCCGGATAATGTCGGAATATAAAAAACATGGAAAAACATCGCCTGATAAGAGTAGCTGTGGACATCATTCGAAATCTGGCCACTTCCCTGGGGGAACCCGGAATCCGGAACGTCACCAGGTGTGACCAATGTGAAAGAATACTCTCAGGTTGATTACCAGTGGTATTGGTTTGTGAAATTATGAAGTTTGATATGTCGCAAGCCAAGTTTGATACAGTTCTAACTCTGGCCATTACACTGGTAGGGTACTTCCTTCACGATTCCCGATAATGAATCCGGAACTACGGAAAATAACGAAATGTCCGCTACTCTTCCAAAAACTAGAATAAATTTGTGATCGTATGGAAAAAGTTGCATCTAATTTGGTTAAGGGTACGCAGAGTTACAGATAAATTAAAAAGGAATTTTTCAACATAAGAAGTGTCAGGCAATAGGGTATAAAACTACATTTTACGGAAATAGCCATATCTCGGTTGTTTTTAGGCCGATTCACGATTTTCAACAACTGACAGACTTGCTATGAATTCTAGTTTCTGAGAAAAATATAATATAATATAACATAAAAAATTACGAGCTGCAGAAAATAAGCACATTTGACATAACCTCAAAGTATCCGTGATATCTCCAGTGGCCGGAAGTCAAATCAAATTTTTATTAAACGCTGCTAAAACAAGAATAAATTCCCCGTCGAATGCTTCTAGTTTCATTAAAATCGATTAATTATTCACCGAACTGTATCACTTTGAATCTGGACAAAATTTTGCTAGTCTTCTCCTTTTTGATCATCCCCTGTACAACGCTGACCGTTGTACGAGCTGTCAAATACTTTTATCCAGAGGACTGAAGCCACTGAAGCAGGCGTTAGTTCTTGAAACCTGCTACTTTTGGTGTGGCGCTAGTGACAATTTGAACATTTCAAGCTCGGTTCACAGTGGATTATAATTTCTTATTATATTTCTACTATCAACCTACTAGTATCAGTAATGTAGATAAAACATTATCATACCTGGCTGAAAAACTATGAAAAAATACTATCGTTGTGATAATCACTGCACTAAGTACAACACGGAAGACTTTACTCTCGAATCAAATTAACGAAAACTATGCCAACTTCCACCGCGTATATTGTGTTTGCTGCCTACAGCCTTCAAGAAATCCGAGTTGTCAAATTAGCACCACACGCAGCACCAAATTTTCGGCTTCACGATTGTTGTTCGTGGATGACAGCCGCTTCAGTCCTGTGCTTTTATCCAGTACCGAAAAAAATCAGTGGGGTTGTGTACAAGACACGACCGGTTGACGTAGACTACTTTAAACCAAGTGATGCATTATAATGTCAGGGAAATTCTGTGTGGCTATTATTAGCGTTACAAGGGTTTCAATTATTCGTGCCGGTCGCTTACCCTTACCGATAGAAGCAGTTTAAGTCACAATATGACGTGTGCGGCTCTTATGGGACATTAGACCAGTGTTTTAAAGCCAGTTTGCAAGAAAATTCTATTGTACGCTCTTGAGATATTGTTTGGTGGCCCTGAAAAGGGCCGTTTGGTTTTATGAAGTCAGTATGTGGGAAAATTCTCTTGTACACTCTTTATAACTCTTTGGTGGCCCTAAAAAGGGCATTTTGGTTTAAATGATGACACGGCCACGGTTGCACGTTTTACGATGGACTATCTTTAAGGCCTAGAAGATAGTTGAGAATCTGTTAGGGAACATAAAATTATAAAATTAATGACAGTTTTGCTCATTCTTATAATCATAATCTCTAGACAATACTAAATGTTTTTTCGTCGAAAATTGAAATTGTTGGACGGTGGTTCAAGAAAAATGCATAATATTGCTGGCATTGCAAACGGAGGTCACGAACGAAGGTTAAAGCGGCAGAATCTTTATCACGACTAGTTGTTCAAAGCCAAATCGAGATAAAGGTACTTCTTCATGAAATCAATGAAGGGAAGTTTCTCTGACTTTGGAACAATGATGTTAAAATTGCCAGTCACAATAACTGGCATACCTTTTCTGATGTATTTCACCAGGTTGCGTGCAATAAAATATTTAATCTGTTTGATTGTGAGACCTGGCAAAAACAATATAAAGTGTTGAACAATATATGAAACAAACAAACAAACAAACAAAGAAATCTAATTCTAAATCATACCTGGTGAAATGAAAATCGAAAAGAGCAACGTGACTGTGTCTCGTATAACTAGCTCTGAAGTACAGATATCGCCATATTGATCGGCTTGTTTCCAACAAGCAAGAAACAACAGCTCACTCTTACTTTTCCATAGAAAACTTTTATATTCTACATTTTACTATGTGATGAATACATTAGGCTATAGTTGGGAATATAAGGTTAAATGCGTACCTAAAATATGGTCTATGGTTTTCTTGTGAAATTATTATTCATGTTTCTATGCCAATATCAGTTAAATTAGAGAATCCATTATGGCTAAAATGTTAAGGAAATCGAAATATATATGAATATATTAGATCTCGCAGAAGAAAGAGAGTGAGTTTTATAAAATATCATTATTCTTTGCAACGGGTATGGGAGAAAAGGTTGGTTAATATATGATAAATTCTTATAAATATAAAATAAACACCTGAGAAAATAGTCACACATTAAAATATGGTCAGCGCATTATTTGTATCGATATCAAGTGTAGGTTCGTATTGTTATGTATGTTCACTTACTTTTTCGAATCAACCATTTTTCCCAGTGTATGAGTTAATGTCAGTATGAATCAATAAAACGAAAACCGCGTGACGCGTTTCGAAACGATTAAAACTAAAAGAATATTTTCTTCTAATCCGTCCGAATTATTTAAACGATTTGTTGCGCTACTCGAACCGTAATATAACTCTTTACCGGAAACACCCATAAGAACATAACATTTGGTGTCAGAAGTAGGATTATTCGCAACAATCTCCAGCGGTTAAAGAGTGAGGTTAGGACCAGCAGGAAAACGCAATTTGGAAGAGCAAAATGGCTCAAGTGACCCCTGAACTCATGGAGGCGCTCTCGCAAATGATCGCTCAGGCTCTGAAGGCATCAATTGGAAGCGTCGCACAGCAAACGGATCCAGATCCAGCCGCAAATCACGCTGGCCCATCACCAAAGGTACCTCCGTTTTCCATGTCAGAATACCACTCCACGGAAGATGCGTCCGTCTCCGACTACTTCAGGAGGTTCGAGTGGGCATTGCAGCTGAGCCTCATTCCGGAAGCCCAGTACGCGAACTATGCCAGAGTGCACATGGGGGCTGAGCTCAACAACGCACTGAAATTCCTGGTGAGTCCTCGTGACCCTGCCGACGTCACTTACGCAGATTTGCGCACCACACTCTCCGACCACTTCGATCGCTCAAAAAACAAATTCGTCGATAGCATCAAATTTCGACACATCGTGCAGAATAAGGGCGAATCTGTCGCCCAATTTGTACTTCGTTTGAAGCAAGGAGCCGCATACTGCGAATACGGCGAATTCTTAGACCGGATGCTGATTGAACAATTTCTTCACGGGCTCGAGGCAAGAAATCTGTGCGACGAAATCATCGCGAAGAATCCAGCAACGTTTAAAGCCGCATACGAAATCGCGCACACACTGGAAGCAACCCGTAACACGGCACGGGAAGTCAACACCGGGACATCATCGATGGAACCGGAAGACACGAATAAGCTAGGATACGAAACTCCAAGGACTAGGAAGTACAGTCGGGCTGCACCAACACCACAGCAGCAGCCGCATCGACGAGAATCATCGGATGGAAATCAACCAACGGGCAGTCATCGGAACATCGGATCAAGCTTCTGTAACGGCTGCGGAGGACAACACATGCGGAACCAATGTCGGTTCCGTGAAGCAAGGTGCAATACGTGCAACAAGAAAGGCCACATTGCCAAAGTATGCCGAACGGGTCGTTCAAGGTACCAGAACTCCATGGATCAAGTAGAATTGTCAGAGAATCCAGCCTCCGAAATCGACGTAGTACAGACACTGGGACAGATCCACGATGTAACAGCGACCGGGAAGAAAATGATTAACGTTGAAATCGATGGGCATCGCCTGCAAATGGAGCTGGATACGGGAGCGCCATGCGGAATCATTTCGGAGTCTAAGCTGAGGAGAATCAAGCCAAGATTTTCTCTGCTTCCGTCAGACAGGCAGTTCTTAAGTTATTCGGGCCATCGAATCAACTGCCTTGGTCGCATTCCCGTGAAAGTCACGGTTTGATCAGCATCACGTAAGTTGAACGTTTACGTCGTTTCGGGAGAATCCGATCCTCTCTTTGGGCGTGAATGGATCGCCCAGTTTGCTGATCAGATTAACATAAACGAAATGTTTGCTCCGGAGATATCTGTCAACGCAGTCACTTCCACCGAACTCACTCCAATGCAAGAAGCGCAGCTGTCCGAACTGCTGGGCAACTACGAGGAGATCTTTAGTGAAGTTCCCGGAATGCTGAGCGGACCACCAGCAAAAGTGCACATGAAACCAGGAGTATCTCCCATCTTTGCCAAGGCACGGGATGTACCACTTGCTCTTCGAGATCGCTACGCAGCTGAAATCGACAAAAAAATCACCGCAGGTTTCTACGAGAAGGTGGACTACTCGGAATGGGCGTCACCGACTCACATCGTAGTGAAGAAAAACGGAAGCATCCGAATCACTGGCAATTACAAGCCTACCGTCAATCCAAGGATGATAGTCGACGAACATCCAATACCGAAGGTCGAAACACTCTTCAACAAGATGAAAGGGCTTCTTTGTTCTGTCATCTCGACCTAACCGACGCTTATACGCATCTTCCGATCGACAATGAGTTCCGTCATGTGCTGACCCTCAATACGGTGACGCATGGTCTCATTCGCCCCACGAGAGCTGTATATGGCGCAGCGAATATACCCGCTATTTGGCAACGCCGAATGGAAACAGTCCTACATGGCCTGGATAACGTCGTCAACTTTTACGATGACATCATCGTCTCCGCAGACAACTTTAATGATCTCCTAGTAGCCCTCGCAGCGACCATGGACAGGCTAAAGCAAAACGGACTACGACTCAATAAATCCAAATGCATCTTCGCAACATCATCTCTTGACTGCCTTGGGCACAGAATCGATCGGCATGGCCTTCACAAATCGGACAAACACATCGAAGCAGTCCGTGATGCACCACGACCGGCAAACGCAGATCAATTACAACTTTTCCTGGGCAAGGCGACCTACTACAGTGCATTCATCCCGAATCTCTCATCTCGGGCTCGAAGTATTCGGGATATGCTAGCAACCGACACTTTCGAATGGACCCCAGAAGCAGACAAGGCGTACCGAGATCTGAAACAGGCGCTTATTTCACCGCAAGTTTTGATACCGTATGATCCAGCATTACCGCTCATTTTGGCAACGGATGCGAGCAAAACAGGATTGGGAGCCGTACTTTCACATCAGCTGAGCGATGGAACGGAGCGGCCAATAGCGTATGCCAGTTGTACTATGTCTAAAACGGAGCAACGTTACCCCCAAATTGACAAAGAAGCCCTAGCAATTGTGTGGGCGGTCAAACGGTTTTTTCACTATCTGTATGCTCGTAAATTTACCTTGATTACGGACCATAAGCCCCTCACGCAGATACTGCATCCAGAAAAGTCCTTGCCTACGCTCTGCATCAGCCGAATGGCCAACTATGCCGATTACCTTGCACATTTCAACTTCAACGTCGTCTACAAGCCAACCAACCTGAATACCAATGCTGATTACTGTTCCCGGATTCCGAGCAAAGCAACACAGTCCGGCGTCAATAGCTTGTCTAGCGGGGGAGGAGATACAGAGGATGAATTCGAACAGTTTGCGCACCTCCAAATTCAGCAGCTGCCAGTGCGAGCCAAAAACATAGCGCGTGAAACCCGGAAGGACCCTCAGCTTGGACAAATTGTTCGAGAATTGGAATTAGGTCGCAATCTTAAACAGTCTGGCTTCAAGGCCCCGGAATCGAAATACACAATAGCTGCTGACTGCTTGCTCTTCGAACATCGAGTGGTCATTCCAGCTGTACTTCGCCAGGCAATCCTGAACGATCTGCACGTAGCGCACTTTGGCGTCGTGAAAATGAAAGGACTAGCACGTTCCTACGTTTACTGGCCCGGAATCGACTCGGACATCGAAAGAATGGCAAAAGCGTGTAAAGAGTGTGCCCGTCACGCACCAGCACCGCCAAAGTTCAGAAGCCACCATTGGGAATATCCAAACGGTCCGTGGGAACGTATTCACGTTGATTACGCTGGTACCGTAGCAGGTGCAATGCTGCTGATAATCGTCGATGCGTTTAGCAAATGGTTCGAAGTTAAAGTCACCACCTCTACAACAACAGCTGCCACGATCAAGATTCTCGACGAACTCTTTTCGACGTATGGAGCACCAGTAACACTCGTATCGGACAACGGTCCGCAGTTTACCGCTGCGGAGTTCAAAACATTCCTGGAGAAGAGTGGTGTTAAATATCACAAGCTTTCCGCCCCATATCATCCTGCAACAAATGGTCAAGCCGAGCGCTACGTCCAGACAGTTAAAAGTGCACTGAAAGCCATGGAAACAACGAGTCAAACTTTACAAGCTAATCTCAACATATTTCTTCAGCAGTATCGGAAAGCTCCTCATGCCGAAACTGGGAATTCGCCAGCGAAACTGTTCCTCGGGCGAAACATCCGAACACGATTGGATCTTGTGATACCGCAGGATACCCGCACGAAAATCTCCGACAAGCAGCGGGCAGCATTTGAGTCTTCGTTCCGTTCATTCGCTCCAGGAGATCAGGTTTACTTTCTGTCAGGAAATGCTCGAATGGACAAATGGATTGCAGGAAGGATTTACGCTCGATTGGGAGATCTACACTACGAGATTATTTACAATGGAAAGCATCTGAAACGTCACATCGACCAGATTCGATGTTTTTACAGCGGCACAGGTGACAGCGATAAGTCGACACACATACCATCAAGTGAATCAAGTCCTTCGATTTTGACACCAGGTGAGACAACGCCGCGCGCTCATTATTACGGAGATAGTATGACGTCACAGGAACCGACTACCAACAACGAATCCAACGCATCGTCCGAAAGCTCTTCTGATTCTTCCGATTCATCGGATGAACTTTTTCTTTCACCTAGTAGCAGTCCGGACCGGCGTCGAGAAGTCGCTCCACCTGTTTTACGTCGAACAAACAGAGAACGGCGTGCCCCTCGTAGGTATTCGCCGTGAACTTGAATTTCTTTTAAAGGAGGGAAGAATGTTATGTATGTTCACTTACTTTTTCGAATCAACCATTTTTCCCAGTGTATGAGTTAATGTCAGTATGAATCAATAAAACGAAAACCGCGTGACGCGTTTCGAAACGATTAAAACTAAAAGAATATTTTCTTCTAATCCGTCCGAATTATTTAAACGATTTGTTGCGCTACTCGAACCGTAATATAACTCTTTACCGGAAACACCCATAAGAACATAACACGTATGATGTAAAAGTACGCGGCGCATGTCATCACCAGAACACAATTAATACTATGTTGAAATTTATTAAGACAGAATGAAGGACCTTCTCCAGCGTCTCAACTACACGGATAAAAAAAAAACACTGAATTTTCTGCGTTATCTAATGCACATAAAGGGAATGCTAGATTTGGCAGAACATAATGGGATATTTCATGTAAATTTAAGTCAGATAACGCCTGAATCGAGCCTGTTGTATGAAAGATTGCAAACAATATCGTTGTTTACGCTTCTTTGGCTTGGAATTACACGAGGGGAAATTTTACACGCTTGTTAAAATTAATTATTTTTTTCTGTGTAGTTGTTGGCAACGCATTACCTCATGTTGCTTTCAATTTAGCCCGATAACTACGAGCTCGCTCGGCATCGGTGCATGGTCGTTTCGGAGGATTTCCCGTATGTTCGCTCTTAATGCGCTTCCTGAATCTGCGCAAGCGTTCTGGATCAAATCGGTTAGGCATTCTCACTTTCACTATGTTTCTCAAAAAGTTTTTCTTCCTAGAGGTAGGACTCTATCCAACGCGAATCGTTAACACAACAGAACAACTGTTTATAACACACTACAAATTGGAATTTACAGAGAATGTTGGTTCGGAATATCATGTTCGGATTTTTCGGTGAAAATAAATCAAAGCACCGGCAGGCTTTGATTTATTTTCACTGATTTTATGGATCCGCTTCATAGCACACTGTTGCCTATTAACGATTTGGCAAAATCCAATATGACTGCCAATCGACCGAAATGTAAGATAAAGTTTTATTCAAATAACTCTCTTAAATTAGAAATTGAACTGATTTATTTATTCATCGCGGGTTGCGTCAACCAGCTAGGAAAATTTTTTCACCGACGGAGAATTGTCCGGAGGCTCTCCCGCAAACAGTAGCGGTTTTGCAGTCGTGACGAACAAATCGGCACTTGATTAAATGGCGCACAAACCGAACGAAATATTAATTTAATTCTTTTATAAACAACTCTTTGAACTAATTTCAATTTATTGTCCTCAAAAGGACCTACTGCTGCTCGCCCCCAAGGAAGCAGCGTTTTCGAAGTCGGGGCGAAACAATCGCCACGATGAGGTAAAATGGCGGGTTGCACAAACCGACGCGATTGTGCGCCCCCATAATCCACCATTTTAACTTATCGCGACGATCGCTGTTACTTATCACCACCAGCTGCTACGCGACCAGCAGCTGCCTCTGCAACCAGCTCCGCTGCCGGAATGAAGCAACTGCGACCAGCTACCTGCGACCAGCGACCAGCTCCGCACAGCTTCAATGCTGCCAAACGACTGAGGCAAAATTTTTCTAAGTGTTCGTTTACACCGTTCGTAACTGCGAGACGTACATGGAGAGACGAATGACATGATTGGTTAAAGTCTCTCTCTAATACAAAGAAGAAGAAGATGATGCAAGACGTTCCTTGCTTCGATTTGAAATCTGTGATAGGAAATTTGGTAAATTTACTCTGCAAAATGACATTATAAGACATCACCTTATATGCGTTATTTTCAATAGTTTACTATTGTTTGAGAATAATGTTTGACAATTGAATTGGAGCGCGGTAAAATTTCCGACCGATTGAAGAAGAAATCATGTAAATCTATCGTGGATTTTTCGAGTTATTCGCGTACAAAACGTACGGTTTTTCGTGACGGTCGCAATATTTTAGATTTTCATTTGACACCCTACCCTTGCCGTAAGACGTAGTCTACGTCAAAACACGTACTAGACTAAAGGAGTACAACGCTGTACGTTGTATGTCTGTACCAGGAATAACAGGGTAACAATTTACTGGAAATGCGGTAGACAAACAATAATGGTTGTGATGTTTTTGACTTCATTAGGTAAACCGTGGAAAAATGGAATTAAGTTTTGTTATCAACCTGTGTGGCTCTATCGCCAAAGATGAAACATAGTAGAAAGTAGAAAGTAGAAATAGATAAAAACAACCATTAGGGGGTTTGAAAAAGTAAGGTTACACATTTACAATTAAACAATATAATAAATTTTGAGTGATAGTGATGCATGACCATTTGATTCGTGTTTAGCAAAGAATAAAATAAATATGAATGATATTTTGTAATTTGTAACGTAATGGAAAAACCAGCTGCATATATTGTAATAATGAGTAACTTTATCTTAATTTGAAGATTATGATAAAAATCTGCCAGCTTAATAAGTGAGATTCTATAAAGTGAAGATAATAAAGTTGGGGAAATCGAAAACCTTGCTCATCGAGTTCACTATAACGTGATGAAAAAAAAGTGATCTTGTTGATCATCAGTAAATTTAAGACACTTTCGTCACTAAGGTCAAACGAAGGTGTTAAGGTGGCGTTATATCGCATAACCCTAGTAATTTTGTTTACTCACCTTGATCTTCGTAGCCTTCATCGTCATCTGGTAAGGTCATTTTGCTTTCTGAACCATTATGCTCATAGTCCTCAGAACTGAAACAACAGAGCGAAGAAAAAAAACTTGTAAAATGAATAAGAAGGAAAAAGAAGAGGAGTAGGGTACGCTGCACGTCGGACTGATTTATGTGATGTAAAATACATGCAAAGATACAAAAATCAATATGAAATTAGTAATTTAATAATAGCACACTGCTTAAGAATCCCAGTAGACCCAAGTACACCATAGTGTTTCTCAAGGGGATGGCCAAAAGGATAATGCATTTTTGTTTTATCTCATTAAATACCAGCACATCGGTCTTAAGCAACATGAATCCCCCCTCACAACATAACTCCCAACGAATAACCATAAAACCAGTCACCATAAAAAATTTTCGTGAAATAATTTATTTACCCTTCTTTATGCCAAAATGTTGGCCCGTAATCCGAAAATGACTTTTCAATAAAAATCTTACAAACATAAGCATATGGTGCAATCAAGCAAAACATATTTCATAACTATCAGTCCTCACTTAGCTCATTCTGCAAAGGCGCAACTACAAAGCAACACCAAGCTGGAGGTGGCTGGATTGGATTCCCGGCCTGGTCTAGGAATTTTTCGTTAAGGAAAGTTTCTCGACTCTCCCTGGACATAGGGTATGATTGTACTTGCCACACAACCATACTAATGCAAAAATGGTACCTGGCATCGATATCTCTCAATTAATAGCTGTGGAAGTGCATTAAGAACACTGAGTTGTGAAAGATAATAAGTGTATGATGACCATTCCGCATCGAATGCTGAAAAGCATTGGTTCAGTTTTTTTTGCACTCCTCACCACCTCTTTGGTTTCTTTTATCAACCCGCTGTCAACCACGCTGTGATTGAAATTAGTGCACTGTTTGAACCACCGATATCCAGCCGAGCGTTCCTTTAAGGAAGCAGACATACCCTGTCGAGTCCGACGGATGATCTGTACCCTCGTCAAACACCCGAAGGGGGGGGGGGTGTAACCCCATAAAGTATCATCGCAGCAGAGAGGGTCATTGCTCCATCAACTGTCGTTCAGCAAGCGGTGCTTTGTTTGCGAACAACAGCAGAAGATGCTATACCGGCAAAGGCGCAGCAACACAGGACAAGTAGTAGCACATTTGTTTTTCACTTCGTCTGTTAGTGTTATGTTTATCTTTCTCCCATATTGTGAATCGTTCTGCATAGGGTGATCAAAAAAAAAAATCATCTGCTTTTTCTTATTTAATTTTTTAATGCCCTAAATGTCCTTGAATTTGTTTTTTTCATGGATGATTCTACGGGGAGCGTCTTGCCTTCCGAGGATGTTTTAAAGGCACGCTGTTACCAGCCGTTTTCTGCCTCTCCCTGGGTAGTCTACTTCCGGCAGAAAGTGAAGGCCCTAGACTATCTGGGCATAAAAAGAAATTTGACGAGTCGTTATCCGGGGACCGAATTTCATCAGGTCAACCGAAACAAACTGCGTGTTACTGCACGTACATATAAAATTGCAAATGAAATAGCTAGCGACGTAGGTTACAACGCCGAGAACTACGTCTACATCCCATCTCGAGATGTGGAGATAGAAGGTGTGGTTTCTGCAGCGAGCCTGACGTGTGAAGACGTTATGGAAGGTATGGGGCGCCTTCCTGATTCTGTTTCGTCTACCGTTGAAATTCTGGAATGTAAAAAAAATGCATACAGCAACAATGGTAGGTGGAAGAAAGGCGTATTTGCCGTCGGAGTCACTCCAAATTACCGTCGCCGGATCAATTCTCCCAAAATTTGTTGAAATTGATAATGTTTTCTTTGCAGTGCGCCTTTTTGTACCAAGTGCAATCAATTGGGTCATACAGCTACTTTTTGCGACAACAAGCCCCGTTGTGGTAAATGCGGCCAAAGACATCTGGAGGATGGTTGCCAACAGGAAGCAACAAAGTGTGCTTACTGTTGCAAAGAGCCTCTGCGCGATTTGCAGAACTGCCCCGTGTACAAGAAGTGCACTGGTAACGTGAGACGTTCCATAAAGGAACGCTTCAAGCAAACGTATGCAGATATGTTAAAGTTGTAAAACGGAGCGCCTGCATCGTCTGTATCAGCCGCTCAAAATGAAAATCCATTTTTAATTTTGTCTTCCGACGAACTGGACTCTGACGAAGCCGATGAGAGTGGATTTGCAGAGGTGCACGCCCCCGGTAAAAGGAAGCCTATTAGTTCCCCGGGAGCGCCGGAAACAAAAACCAACTTTCAAAAGCTTGCAAAAAATTGGAAGAAGCGGGCGTCAATTAAAAAAAATGAATAAACCGGTAATAGCTGATGCATCCGTTCCTAGCTGTAACTATACCACTCCGCCGCTACCTAATAACAGTAACCGTAAGAGGTTGCCAAAACCAAAAACTACGTCTTCTCGCAATTCTAAGAATATCCCGTCCAAGCGAGGTAAGATTAATTTTAGGGACATTGTGGATAACATTTTAAATGCTCTTGGTCTTTCGGATGCTTCACCGCGCCGAGGGATTATTGACCTGCTTATTCCTATAGTTGGAAACTACTTCAAGCAATTGACTGTATCATGGCCCCTCATTGGTGAATTCATATCTTTCGATGAATGATTCGTCGAGTGAGGTTCAAGATATGATCACCGTATTACAGTTGAACAGTCGTAGTCTAATACCTACACACTAAAAAATATATGAAAACTACAAGGAACCCAATTAGGAAAAGTTACACAGTTTGAGTTGAAGTAATGGTTTGCTGCAGTATATTTATGTTCTATTGAGGGCATTCCAAACATCTGTTATGAATACTAGTATGATTCAATCACAATAACATGATATTACGTGACCTTCATAAATCATATTGGTTGGTCGTCATTGTCCTTTAAAATTACAGGACCATTCATGTAAGGGAAGGTCCATTAGTTATGTCACGCAGTAGGAGGGGAAGGGGGGGGGGTTGAGAAAACGTGACGATCCATATTTAAAAAATTGAAGGTCCATACAAAAAACGTGACAAGGGGGGGGGGGTTATAAAATGTCTATTTTTGCGTGACGTAATTAATGGACGTTCCCTAAACTGAAGGAGTCACTCCTCACTTGTCCTTATCATACACACAGCAGTTATGTCTCGACTCTAGGCAGTCATCGGCGTGTGAACTTTCGTTTGCTCCCTGCGGTAGTAAACTAAAGTGCACTTTTTTAAATCGGATACAATTTGCACATTACCAAGCCGCTGGTGGATGCCAAATCTAAGTAAATTGCTCAGATGTGATATAATTATTGCGCATCAAGGCAGGAATTATGATCTTTTATCTTCTAATATTGTTGTCGCCTGGCGAATGACGAAAATTGATCTTGATTTTGATGATTACAATAGAGCGTACCACATGAATGTAACAATTGTAACATAAACTCCTGTTTATAAAGCTGGGGTAAAAATATACCAAAAATAAATCATTTTCTATCAAGCATTCGTTTTATGTACAGTTATACATCTCTCGAGAATCTACATCGTCTTAAAATATTACATTAGCTTGAAATGAGTCGAAATAGATTACGATCCAACTTTAATTTGATTGATGTAAAGGGCGATACGGTCAAAATTTGGTCAATATCAACTTGACGTATTTCTTTCAATTTTGCATTTAAAAAACCTGAACACCCCTCATTTTGAAGGTGTGTGTGTGTAGAATGTTGCTCCTATTTTGATTTTGGAATTCACTCTTCAGTTGTCAAAATGCCGTCCAAGCAAGAAGAGCAGCGTATCAAAATTTTGCTCGCGCATCGCGAAAATCCGAGCTACTCGAACGCAAAGTTGGCAAAATCGCTAAAAGTTGCCAAATCAACCATTACAAATGTAATTAAAGTGTTTGGGGAACGTTTGTCGACAGCCAGGAAGTCTGGATCGGGGGGAAATCGAAAACCGGAAGCCGCTGAGACAACAAAGAGAGTTGCCGGTAGTTTCAAGCGAAACCCTAACCTATCTCTCCGATATGCCGCAAATAAGCTGGGTGTATCGTCTACAACCGTGCATCGAGCCAAAAAACGAGCCGGACTATCGACTTACAAGAAGGTAGTGACTCCAAATCGCGATGATAAACAAAATACGACGGCCAAAGCGCGATCCCGGAGGCTGTGCACGACGATGCTGACGAAGTTTGACTGCGTGGTAATGGACGACGAAACCTACGTCTAAGCCGACTACAAGCAGCTTCCGGGACAGGAGTTTTATACGGCAAAAGGAAGGGGAAAGGTAGCAGATATTTTCAAGCACACGAAACTGTCAAAGTTCGCAAAGAAATATCTGGTTTAGCAAGCCATCTGTACCTGTGGCTTGAAAAGCAGCATTTTCATAGCTTCCGGGACTGTCAACCAAGAAATTTACGTGAAAGAGTGTTTGAATAAACGTCTGCTGCCTTTCCTGAAGAAACACGGTTGTTCCGTACTGTTTTGGCCGGATTTGGCATCTTGCCATTACGGTAAAAAGGCCATGGAGTGGTACGCCGCCAACAACGTGCAGGTGGTTCCCAAGGACAAGAACCCTCCCAACACGCCAGAGCTCCGCCCAATTGAGAAATACTGGGCTATTGTCAAGCGGAACCTAAAGAAGACAAAAAAAACTGCTAACGACGAGCAGCAGTTCAAGGCAAACTGGCTTTCTGCGGCGAAGAAGGTGGACAAGGTGGCTGTACAAAATCTGATGGCAGGGGTCAAGCGTAAGGCCCGGCAATTCGGATTTGGAAAAGCGGAAGCCTAACTGAATATTTTTCCTGAATTTTATACTAATTGAACTTGAAAAAGAAATTTAATTTGATTTTTTAAATAAACGATTTCACCGATTTACACGCGTTTTCCCTTGACCAAATTTTGACCGTATCACCCTTTAATTTTCCATGCAACAGATTATTATATCATTAGGGCCGCTCCATTTATGTGCATTCGTTTAGTCATAAATTTACACGATTTACGCTTCAACTGAATTTCCGATGATGATTGGATTTCTAGGGAGTGGAGCACCATCCTTTCCAGTCAACTAGAGGAATGTCAGCTAACCGAATTGGTTCGTTGGGTCCATGTTCGTTGGTAGTCTACGTTTAGCTGACCCTCCCGGGTCGCCGCTACTAGCGGCCGCCATGTTGTTTGGCGTGAAAAATCACGCAGATGGCAACGGTCACCCGTTACCTACCCCAAATGGTCAAAAAAGATAAAGACAAGACAAATCCTACCTTTTTTGCCCCTTCAACGCAAAAAAATTTGGCTGACGTTCACAAAATTGTGCCGATCACTGTAGGCACACACTTTTTGGGCGCACTGTACAACGCTTCAAACGTCTATCAATCACTTTCGGAGTTAATATATAAATCGTTTTTTTTTTCAAAACTTTTCACCGCTTTTTTACTCAGAAAAAAATGTTCTTCCAACGCACCGCAACCCACACTCAACGCGAATTGAATGGTAGGTGAATGAAACCGACCTGGCAACTGGACGACGATTGTTTGTTTGTTTCTTCGCAAGCACGTGGAGCACAAATAAAACCACATTTTTCGGCCGTTTTAACACCGATTTTCCTCAAACCTTCACTGTTTGCACCTTCACTGTTTTTTGTAAAATTCGACCGCGGCAATCGCGAAAAACTCGGAAAAAACACCTTGTTTACTTCGGGAGCGCGCACTGTACCAACGTTACGTGACGGTGTGTCGAACTCAGATGGAATAATAATAATAATATTAATAATAATAATAATAATAACAATAATAATAATAATAATAATACCGTGGAACCGTAGAGTAAGTGGAGACTCTGCGGAGCTGAGCTGCAAGCTACCCGGCGGGTCAAAGTCTGCGGATAATGAACGGTTTTCAGATATGGAGGTTAGCTGCGAATTAAATAAGCAGTCCCGGACAAGCAGCGGGGGCTGTCTAGGATGTGGGGAGACTGAGCAGTTATTTGGGCCCTGTTGAGTTTCTTCCAAAAACCCACATATATCCGAAAGCAGCACTGTCAAAGCGAGTTACCCCGCTATAAGGGTAAATGTCCAAGCCTCCACCAACCGGTTAGTCGTTGCGCCTTCCGGCTAAAAAGGCACTCGGTTAGTCTTCCGGCAAAAAGGCACCGGTTAGACATCCGGTCAAAAGTCACCAACATGGAGTTGAGAAATAGAAGAATAAGACCAATGCGATTGCCCGAGGAGGGAGCCCCTACTGGAGCTGGTCCTGGAACGGGGGACAGAGCGAGCGGCCAGCGGCTGGAGGAAGAGGAGGTGCAAGAGCGGCCCTCCAGTTGTAACCTATCCATTGGTTACATTGTGTTTTTTTTATATCCTGTAAATATTGTTAAATTTTACGTTTGATTTTGAGTTTTGTAAATATATTAATATCAGTAAATTTTGTCAATATATATTTGAATGTTTTCTCATTTGATAATCATTTAGCTAATAAAAATAGGGAAGGAATCATAAAAATTGAATAGTAGAATTAATAAAAGTGAATTAACTTATTGAAATGAAATTAAATCCATAATCGAATAGCATAACCCTTTCCCCATCCTTGACATCCCTAGTCCCCCATTTGCCATACCAACAGTTACGCTCAAGGCAGTGCGTTACCACAGTCGACCTTCACGGACAATGAGAGAGCTCCCATACAGTTATACAAAACAGCTGATATAAGGAGCTGTCATCGCCGAGGTCGACAGTTAGTAAGGTAAAAAATTATCAGAACAGTTAAAAATTCTTTGGTGCGCGATTTTGATGAAAACAATCGCTTTTCTTTAACTTTTCGTGTAGGAAAAATTGTTCAGTGCTATACGTTGGTGTCGGCCGGTGCATTTTGGAGCCTTGGACATCGAGCGGGCAAAGGTCCGGGTGTCATCCTTTCCGAATCGGCAATACAAGTGCATTTGCGCCGAATCAAAGCCGGCGGATACGAAGCTCCGAAGAAGTTGGCAGACCGTGGGACAATCAACCCATCGAGTAAACGGCAGCAGTTCTGGTAAATTTCCCTGCCCTATCCTTCCTTCTTCCCCTTAATAATATCTAGAATAAAATTAAAAAGAAATATGCAAATCAAATTCTAAATTAATGTTTTTTTTATTTGTTGATATTAGCCTTTTCTCTTATAATTTCTTCTTTGATTGCTCCACCTTGAATGAATCGTTAAAGGGAAGTCTACCCGCCTAATTCCACTAGGAGCCAATTATTGACCCTGAATACCAGGTTAAGCCAGAAGGGACAAAAAAGGAAGGTCCCTAGTGAACAGGCCGATCTGGCAAGTGATATCTAACACAGTCAACGGGCTCAGCCCGTAACTCATACGCAAAACAGACCAGGCAGCAGTAGACAACACCAAGGCAATGCTGCACCTGCCAACGATACTGCGGCTGACCGACGTCAAACGCTCGCTTTGGCAGGCCGCTAAAGGCAATGGATCATGTGGACGACGGAGATGAACCAGTACGTGATCCGGTGCTACTACGTTTGCACGAGGTTGGAAACGGATATGTCTGGCAGACCTAGTATGCTGGAGATGTTCAACGAGCGGTTCCCACGATTCACTAACCAGCTTGACCGGAACAAATTGTTTACCAGACAGCGAGTAATCATGTCCCATAACTTGCTTACACCTGCCGAGGTACAGTGCATCAAGCTGGAAGTGCAAAGGGAGCTGTGGAGGGAAGAGAATGGATCAAGCGATATGTCGAGAACGAGTTCTGTTGGGCTGGATGCATCACTTGTGAGTGAGAGGCGTGAGTCGATTGTAGCGGTAAACGTGTCAACGGACGAGCAGACCGCTCCAAGACCAACAGTGGACCAACAACGACAGCAACTATTGGGCGAAATAGCTTTCAACATGAACGCAGCAGTAACACAATTCCAAGGGACAGACCCCATGTCCCGACACAGGATACCAAAACTGCAGTATTCCTACCGGTTAACAAGTGCAGTAAGCATTCTCAACGAGGATATCCTGCCACAGTACTTGGAAGCCGTTGATAACCTTGAGGACCTGCAGTGCATAGTATACTCTGCAGCTGTGGCTATTGTAAGAACGCTGGGTTTACGGACGTACCCACAAGGAAACGACGGAGGGCACGTACGACCCAACGCACAAAAACCCGCATGGATGATGCGGTTGGAGAGCCGAATCACCATACTACGGACCAAAATTGGTCGGTTAACGCAGAACAAGAGGGGAAACCGATCAGTGAGGCTAGTTCGTCATGTTGCTGAAATTGTCAAGCCCGCAGAGCTCCGTGACCTCACTGAAACTAATATTATTGAGGTTCTCGACACCCATGTACAGCGATTGAGTGTTCTTTCAAAACGGATGCGTCGGTATGAAGAAAGTTCGAACCGGAAGGAGGAAAATCTAATTTTCAACATTAACCAAAGGGAGTTTTATAACCGCATCTTAAACAACAAAACAGACTACAACGAAGGACTTCCGAAGATTAAAGCAGTGGCACAGTTTTGGGCTAATCTATGGGAGAAATCCGTTCAACATACCAGTGATGGGATGTGGTTGCAAGAGGAAGAGGATAGGAGTAATGGAATTGAAAGCATGGTCACCACCGTATTTACCGCCCAGGATATTCGCGAGGCTACCCGGCATACCAGGAATTGGGCTGCACCAGGACCAGATTTTGTGCACAACTGGTGTGCACTGGTATAAGAAGTTCTCCTCAATCCATGGACGAATGGCAGAGTGCTTCAATATGGTACTGGAGGACCCCTAGCGGCTGAAACAATTCATTACTATTGAGGTAACCTATCTTCTTCCCAAGGATCAGAACACGGCTAATCCAGCCAAGTACAGACCAATAGCATGCCTGTACAAAGTGCTTTCGTCAGTAATCAACCGAAAGGTACAAAACCATTGCGATGCGAACAATGTCATGACCGAAGAACAGAAGGGCTGCCGGAAAAACACGCAAGGCTGCAAAGATCAGGTCATCATGGATGCAGTTATTGTAGGTCAGGCTAGCCAAAAAAGGAGAAACCTGAGCATGGCATACATCGACTACGAGAAGGCGTACGACTCAGTTCCTCACTCGGACCTTATCAAGGCACTGCAGTTGTACAAGGTAGATGTTGGAATCATCAGGCTTTTACAGCATGCAATGGGCATGTGGAGTACATGTCTTCACATTACTGACGGAGCAACAGTGCTAAGATCCAGAACTCTCAGCATAAGAAGGGGAATTTTCCAAGGCGATACCTTTAGGCCCGCTGTGGTTTTGCCTTGCGATGAACCCCCTTAGCAGAACACTCAATCAATGCAACCATGGCTACCATTTGAAAAGTGGAGGAAGAGCTACCAATGTTACCCACACCTTCTACATGGACGACTTAAAGCTGTTTGCGGAAACAGTTGGAAAGCTGCACAGACTCTTGCAGCTTGTAACGGTGTTCAGTAACGATATTCGGATGGAGTTTGGAATCGATAAATGTCAAACAGTCAATCTTCTTCGGGGTAAAGTGTCGGATACCGGTAGTTTTCGCATCAACGAACAGGAGGATATTCGGAATATGGTTGAAGGCGAGTCTTACAAGTACCTTGGATTCCTGCAATTAAACGGAATTCGCCATACAACGATCAAGAGGAAGTTGCAGGAAAAGTTCCTGTATCGAGTCAACCGTGTTCTGAGGTCATACCTGTCGGCAGGCAACAAGATAAAAGCGATTAACACGTTTGCCGTGCCCCTGTTGACCTACAGCTTTGGAGTGATAAAGTGGACCAAAACTGACTTGGAGGCGATAGAACGAGCAGTACGAGTGGCGTTCACTAAGCATCGCATGCATCACCCAAAGTCGGCCATCGAGAGAGTCACCCTACCACGTATTGAAGGAGGAAGAGGCGTTACCGATATTCAAGCGCTATGTGTTTCCCAGATTCAGCAGTTGCGGATGTACTTCATTGAAAGCCAGACCCATCATGAAGTCTACCGTGCTGTTTGTGAAGCAGACCATGGGTTCAGCGCCCTCTATCTGGCGGAGGAGGACTATCAGCTGGGCTGTGACCTAAAAACTATTGACGATAAAGCTGCATCGTGGAAGCTGAAGGAGCTGCATGGGACGCATCCCCATCAGTTGGAAAAAGCGCTTGACGACAAAGTAGCGTCGAATACGTGGCTGGTGCGAGGTGACCTCTTCTCAGAGACTGAAGGTTTCATTGTATTTAACGATTTAACTATTGCTAGTAAAATACAATTGTACAAATCTATCATCTCTCCTCACATTGAATTTTGCCCTTCCATTATGTTTTTAGCTAATCAAACACAAATATCGAGATTACAGCGTTTGCAAAATAGGATAATGCGTTTGATCTTGATGTTCACTTCCTCCTCTTGTTTGTTAGATGCACATCAAACGTGCAGCAACACTAACAGATTTTAAAAGACAATGTATTTCACGCATCAAAGCTGCCTTTTGAACAGCTACTCTGTTAACTTTTTAGTCTTGACTAATTTTGTATCTTGACGATGTTATTATAACGGATTTTTTTTATGCCTTTGATGCTTGGGAAGATGGGAGGTGGGTAACTTATTTAAGCTATTATTTGCTGCTTTTGTTTGTAACATCTACCAAATCCTCGGTCCCTGTAGTCCCTTTCAGGAACTAAGATGGGTGACCACGACTTGCTGGGCAAGTATAAGTAGCATGGAAACAAAAGGATAATTTGACTTGGACACAATGGCTGAAAAATTATTAGAGTGAAGGAAGGGGGGTGATGACGTTACATTCTTAGATCGGACAAACAAAGGAATTCGTTAATCGCTTGCATGTAGGGAAGATCACACATTCCCAAAACATCTCTTACCTCGCGGTAGGGTTGTCTACCTCGGGCCACTAGGGTATCCAATAGTCGTGCTCTGGAGTCATCATTATCCGGGCAATGCCAAACTGCGTGAGTGATGTCATCATAACCGGTTCTGCACCTACAATAATTGCTATCGACGAGGTTAATTCTGTAGAGATGTGCGTCTAGCGAGTAGTGGTTGGACCTAAGTCTTGATATCACACGAATGAAACCGCGACTTACATCCAGACCTTTGAACCACGAGCTCAACGAAACATTTGGAATAATGGAATGTCACCACCGACCAAGAGAATTACTTGTCCAATCGTTTTGCCAACTTTAAAGAGAACTCTGACGTACTAATATGAAAAATTAATCATGTGAAATTCTTTGTACACAAATCTCGCCTTCTTGTGCGCCCACCTTTGCCAGAGAGTCAGCCTTCTCATTGCCTGAAATTGAGCAATGTGAGGGGACCCATACAAAGGTAATCCTAAATGATCCTTCGACCAACGCACACATCTGCTCCCTTATTTTTAAAAGAATGTAAGATGAGTTCCTCACTGTTTTCATTGACTGCAGGGTGTCAATAGAACTGAGACTATCTGAGAAGATGAAATAATGGTATATGGGCATGTCGGAAACTAAACCCAATGCGAAATTGATTGCTGCCAGCTCAGTAACATATACGAAACAAGTTTCCTGAAGTTTCCGGAAGGCAGATGAGTATTCGTTGTGAACACCGAAACCAGTGGATCCATCAATGCGTGACCCATCAGTGAAAAATCGTCTATTGCAATTGACATGTTGGTACTTTTAAATAAAAATTTGGGGAATTCAAATAGGTCGAAGTTGATCGGAAACTCCTTAAATAGCCTGTTTCAAGGAGAGATCATAATCAATGGAGGAACTATGATAAGGGAAGCGGACACTAGGAGAATTATAGCATGCAAGAATAATATCGGATGACATATAGTTAATATAGATTCGCAAGAATCTAGACTGTGTACTCAATTCGAGCATTTTTTCGAAGTTTTCAATCACAAGGTTGTTACTGATTCCACACTTGATCAGTATTCTAGATGAGAGCTCCCAGAAGCGGTTCTGTAAGGGTTTTACTCTTGCCAGAACCTCCAGGCTCATATTATGCGTTGAATGCATACAGCCAAGGGCAATACATAAACAACTTAAACTTAAAGGGACTTAAACATGAGCATTGGAGTAAGCCCATGTAGCTAATTCTGGAAGTTGTCAGTTGGCCTAGATTGAAGGTCATTTGTTTTTCTGACAGTAAATTATACAAAAAAATATTTAAAATTCCTGGTTAACCACTACAGCGCAGACTATCTGCCAGTACATCTATGAAAACCGAATCAAATGCGCCCTTAATATCCAGAAACCTTGAAGCCAATTGCTGTTTGTATGTAAACCCCATTTGTATATCAGATGAGAGCAACGCTAAACAATCGTTTGTTCCTTTGCTTTATCGGAAAACAAATTGCGTATTTGATAGCAGGTTGTTTGATTCAACCCAACGGTCAAGGCTTGATAGGATCATTTTCTCTAACAATTTCTTTAAAAATGATAGCATAGAGACGGTATGAATTGTAATCAGACGCTGGTTTTCCAGGCTTTTGAATAGCTATTACTTTTACCTGTCTCCATTTGGGTGGAACTATGTTTATTTCCAAGAGAGTGTTGTACAGGTTAAGTAATCGTCTTTTAGCGATAAATGGGAAATTTTTCAGAAGGTTGAATTTAATCATACCGCTTCCCGGAGCAGAGTTGTTCGGTGAAAGAAGTGCCATTGAAAATTTCAACATTGTGAATGGTTCGTCCAGGAAACCGTTACTTCGGGTGGTATCCCGTAAGTTCGGTTGTGTTGGGACAGAGTCTGGGCAAACCTTTTTAGCGAAGTCGAATATCCACTGCATGGAGTATTCTTCACTATCATTGGAGGATGAGCGGTTTCGCATGTAACGAGCCTTTCTCCAAAGCGTTGTCATCGAGGTTTCTCTAGATAGTCCCTCTACAAACGAACGCCAATAATTGCGTTTCTTTGCTTT
Source organism: Aedes japonicus (assembly GCA_034211315.2). Lineage (NCBI taxonomy): Eukaryota > Metazoa > Arthropoda > Insecta > Diptera > Culicidae > Aedes > Aedes japonicus. The sequence goes on along the minus strand of JASCZW010001558.1, from coordinate 12,443 downwards.
GAGTAAGTTTTTAAGCTTTTTTTCAAGCTTTAGGTACTTATCAAAAAGCTCACATGTTTCATGTCTACGATAATCTTTAAACGCATCTGATTTCTCAAGATACAACTTAGTGCATTCGTCATCCCATCCAGGGGTGGTGGGTCTTCTTTTGAGGGATGCACTTGGAACACGTTGTTTCTGAACTTCTAATGCACTTTTGTATATCAGTTCGGAAAGGAAACGATACTCTTCTAATAGTGGAAGAGGATTGGTAGAATCAATACCAAGGGTTACTGCCGATGTAAAATGTTGCCAATCAATATGCCTCGTGAGGTCATAAGCAACATGGATTGACTGGTCTGTTTGCTTGAGAACTATTTGTGATTGACATAATAATTGGTAAGTGATTACTACTGTGGGGATCATTGATTACCTCTCAAAGACTATCTAATGATAGTGAATTAGAGCACAAAGATATGTCAAGTCGACTCACCCTGGTAGGAGGTTTTGCTATTCGTGTCACTTCTCCAGTATTCATGATGGTCAAGTTGAAATCGTCGCATAAGTCATTGAAAATACCCGCTCTGTTGTCATCGAATTGTTCACCCACCGTGGCAGTTCAGATCACCCAGAATAAGAACTGGAGATGGAAGTAATGTAACTAAACTCCAAAGATGATGGTGGTTTATTGTTGTCCTCGGAGGGACATAGACAGAAGCTATGCAAAGATCTTTATTTTTTACATTTATTCGGCAAGCGACGGCTTCAATGACAGAGATTATTAAGAGTGAGATTTTATAGAAGGGGTAGCATTTTTTGATCCCCAAAAGGTCGCCACCATATGAGTCATCTCGGTCCAGACGAATAATGTTAAAATCGTGGAAGTTTAATTCACCTTCAGAAGAATGCCATGTTTCACAGAGAGCAAATATATCACAATCAGAATTGTGAATCAAATACTTGAACGAGTCTTACTTACACACTTAGAAAAAATCGTGTAAATTTATGACTAAACGAATGCACATAAATGGAGCGGCCCTAATGATATAATAATCTGTTGCATGGAAAATTACATCAATCAAATTAAAGTTGGATCGTAATCTATTTCGACTCATTTCAAGCTAATGTAATATTTTAAGACGATGTAGATTCGCGAGAGATGTATTACTGTACATAAAACGAATGCTTGATAGAAAATGATTTATTTTTTGTATATTTTTACCCCAGCTTTATAAACAGGAGTTTAAGTTACAATTGTTACATTCATGTGGTACGCTCTATTGTAATCATCAAAATCAAGATCAATTTTCGTCATTCGCCAGGCGACAACAATATTAGAAGATAAAAGATCATAATTCCTGCCTTGATGCGCAATAATTATATCACATCTGAGCAATTTATTTAGATTTGGCATCCACCAGCGGCTTGGTAATGTGCAAATTGTATCCGATTTAAAAAAGTGCACTTTAGTTTACTACCGCAGGGAGCAAACGAAAGTTCACACGTCGATGACTGCCTAGAGTCAGAGGACTGAAGCAGGCGTTAGTTCTTGAAGCCTGCTACTTTTGGTGTGGCGCTTGTGACAATTTGAACATTTTAAGCTCGGTTCACAGTGGATTATAATTTCTTATTATATTTCTACCATCAACCTACTAGTATCAGTAATGTAGATAAAACATTATTATACCTTGCTGATAAACAATGAAAAAAATCTATCATTATGATAATCACTGCACTAAGTACAACACGGAAGACTTTACTCTCGAATCAAATTAACGAAAATTATGCCAACTTCCACCGCGTATATTGTGTTTGCTGCCTACAGCCTTCAAGAAAACCGAGTTGTCAAATTAGCACCACACGCAGCACCAAATTCTCGGCTTCACGATTTTTGTTCGTGGATGACAGCCGCTTCAGTCTATAGACACTCTAGTAATAGACCGGACAACGTGCCGCCATGTTGTATCCAAAACGAACATTTCCTCGCATTTCCCATACGATTTGACAGTTGTTTTGGATACATCAACTGTGCCAGACTCACGTTGTCCGGTCTATTACTAGAGTGTCTATACTTCAGTCCTGTGCCTAGAGTCGAGATATAACTGCGTGTATGATAAGGACAAGTGAGGAGTGACTCCTTCAGTTTAGGGAACGTCCATTAATTACGTCACGCAAAAATTGACATTTTATAACCTCCCCCCCCCCCCCTTGTCACGTTTTTTGTATGGACCTTCAATTTTTTTAATATGGATCGTCACGTTTTCTCAACCCCCCCCCCCCCTTCCCCTCCTACTGCGTGACATAACTAATGGATCTTCCCTTACATGAATGGTCCTGTAATTTTAAAGGACAATGGCGACCAACCAATATGATTTATGAAGGTCATGTAATATCATGTTATTGTGATTGAATCATACTAGTATTCATAACAGATGTTTGGAATGCCCTCAATAGAACATAAATATACTGCAGCAAACCATTACGTCAACTCAAACTGTGTAACTTTTCCTAATTGCGTTCCTTGTAGTTTTCATATTTTTTTAGTGTGTAGCCAGTATGGGAACGTCCATTAATTACGTCACGCAAAAAATGACTATTTTTAACCCCCCCTCCCCCCCTTGTCACGTTTTTAGTATGGGCCTTCAAATCTTTTTGTATGGATCGTCACGTTTTCACAAACCCCCCCTCCCCCCTTACTGCGTGACATAATTAATGAACCTTCCCTATGCGGGAAGAGAGCAAGCGAAAGGACGAAAAGATTAACATAATGGCCAAAATCATCAACCTGTTAAAGCAACAAATCGCCAGCCAAGATAAACCGCAACACAACAAGGAACAAACCGCCATAATCGAAAAATCACACCACAGCAGAGAACTACAATCAACGCACTCGACGACGGGCCCCACGACCCGATCGAGGAATAATTCCCCAGCCGTTCTGGAAACAAAACGCGTACGACCACCTAAGCATATCTATGGAAAACCCGTCACATAACCAGATATAAGTCCTCCTCCAAAGAAAACCGCAACTACAACACACGATCTTACTCAAATGGAGTACTCCGGCGAAGAGTCTGAGGGTTCAGAGACACCTCAAAATAATCGTCATAGATAGCCCCGCTCTCCAACAAGGCATGGAAAACCACAACGACGCAAGCACGAATTCGGACAACGAGACAAATCGGTTTGGAAGTGGGGATTGTGTAGTACCCCTGCGGAAATCTTATTCATCTCCTCTTCAAACTTCTGGACGGTTGGGTGGGGAGCAATACATTCTGCTCGCCACAACCATGACCTGATAAACAATCACCATATTTGAACAGCACATTATCCTTCTCACTGACCAGCTTGGCTACTGCTTTTGTTAGTGGAGTACATCTGTAGTGATATACTCGAGAACAACTTGAGCAAGCAGTAGGGATATCACTAGGCAGTATAGAATCCACACACTGTTTGCACTCTGCCATTTCGCTTACAACCTATACACATCAAACGGACGGCATGCAAGCAACACACAACACAGAGGACCAAAAAACAATCTGCAAAATGTGCGCCAGCCGTCACTGGGGCAAAAATATCCAAAATTGAACAAAAACCAGCACGGTAGACCAATCGTCTCCTACTGATCTGGCACAAAATTCACTATTTCACACTAATTAATTGGCAACTAATCACTGCACTGCAGAAACAAACTACACTGTTCACCATCGGTCCAACAGCTCTTACTTTCCGTGAGGAACAATGTAACCGTGGAACTATCAAATGGGACAATTCGATTGACGATTGTCACTTTATCTGCATGAATATCTGACTGACTGGGAGTCGATTACTAGATGGAGACTCACATGGTGGCGCAATTAGCATATTGCTTGTTCTCAACTTAGAGTTCTATCTGCACTTCCACAGTTATTAATTGAGAGCTTTCGATGTCAGGTACCATTTTTGCATAAAAATGATTGTGTGGCAAGTACAATCATACCCTACGACCAGAGAGTCGAGAAAATTTACTTAACGAAAAATTCCTAGACCAGACCGGGAATCCAACGCAGCCACCTACAGTATGGTGTTCCTTTGTAACCACGCCTTTACTGACTGACCTACGAGAGGACCAAATTTATTCATTCTACATCAAACGTTAAACATTAAACTACCGTTGAACTAAGCTTCAAATGTCTTTACCCATCAGGAGTGTTTATTTTTTAGCCAGAGGCATAGCAGATGTAACCTATGAATATCATTAACTGTCGTACAGTGCAGTCGAATTTTAAATAGCTCCGACACGCGTTCTTGCAATAAGTGTTTTTCTTTTTGTCGTATCATTTTCGGTCGTCAGCACGTTTAACAATGAGTTGCCAAATTTTCAAAAGTGGCGTTATTGACAACCAATTTTTGTGGAAGTGTGAAAACTGCTCAAAACATTTCCATGCTGCCTGCATCGGTGTGAAACGAGAGCACGAGGATGTTGCTCGAGATTACATGCTTCCTGCATCGCAATCGCGTATCAGCGTTGAATTGAATTTAAGGAGCTGATTCCGCAGCAAGCGCTTCTTTCCGATCAAATTAAGCTCACGTGCGACCCACAATTCAGAATGGTGGCGTATTCCATAAAGGTCTTGATCGTATTGAGGCACAGCTCGACGATATAAAAAAACGAGCTAAGTTCAGCTGTTAAAAGTAGCTCCACCGAAACCACTCTCACCTCCATAAAAAAACCACGTGTCGTCACTTTTTGATGATACAATGGATATAGTAAACAAAAAAAAAATATTGGCATCACTGGATGTGTTTACACTACCTATGTCTTCGAGATCATGTATATTGCTGCTTTTTGAAGTGCATAACGAATCGATAAATCGAGAGTGAGTGAAAAAGTGATAGAGCGTTTTCAGATGAAATCAGCCGGAAAAAGTCAAAATCTTGCACGACCTTCTCCGATTTGGATGAAACTTTGCACATGTCTTCGGAATTGGTGATGATGGATTTTCCGCGGGTCAAGGGAATTTTTTGACTCAAGACAAATTTTTCAAAAGGGCGTATGTGTTTTGTCATGCGTATTTTTCAAAAAATCATAACTCGAAAACCATTGGTTGTTATAAAATTGCGTCTGAGAAGAAGTTGTAGTTAATTAATTTGACTTTATGAAAAAAAATATGCACACTGTAAAAAATTTTTTTTTTTCAAAAATCAAAAATTAAACTTAAAAATCAATTAGCAAATCTGTCCAACGTACGATTTTAATAATTTTTTTTCAAAATGATTTTAAGTCATAATGAAAATAATAAAAGTTGTTTTACGATGGAGCAACTTGAGATTAAAAAGTTCTTAGAAGTAAGAAAAATTCTATTTTTTTCTAACTTGTTGTTTTTGCATAAATAAGCATATTTGAATAGTATAATACGATTTTTCTAATGATTCTAAACAAAAATGCTCGTGGTGAGCAACATTCTATATGTACCCTTTTTCGAGATAATTTGAAAGTAATGTCGAAAAAATGGTTTTTTCTATGAAAATACCCCTTTTTTTAAAGTTAGTCGTGATTGTCCATCTTCAAAAGTATTTTTTTCAAATTGTACACAACATTTTCAACAACTATCTTCTTGACATTAAGAAGATTGAACATCTTCTTAATTAAGGAAATTAACGAATCTTAATTACCAAATAAAAATTTTGAGTTTTTTTTGTTATGCACGATTTATTTATTTTTTCTACTATCTAAAAAAAAAATTGTATTTACATTTTTTCAAACACTATTTCCTAACATTCCTATAAATATTATGAAAACTCAGTATTTCGTCAGTTGAAAATATTTTCGCAGCGATTTTGTTATCTGCAACTGGAATGAAGGAGTGATATTTCTGTGTACCAGGAATCATTTTTGTTAGCTGGTAACTACCATCCCATTCTGCAGCTCCGTCTGCATATTCTTCTTGTGAAACATAGCAAAATGATATTTTTGTGAAATTTTCTTGATTTCTCTTAATAGCCCAATCATACAAAGTTTTCGCACTTGTTATTGGATGTTCATGTTGTTTGGCCAAGCTTGCTCTTGTTGCCATTCATTTTAATGTGCCGCCAATTGCATAACATGGGCCCTTACCATGTGAAGTTGCGAAAAAATGCCACTCAGAATCAATGTTGTATTTCTCTTTAAACTTGCAGAGGCTTGCAAATTTTTTTCTATTTTTGTATTGGGAAGCAGCCCCATCAGACATAAAAATGGCCTTTTGAATATTCATTAGTTGATTTAAATACGTTAGTAATTTAGAAATAAATACTTGTACCGCAATTGTATCATGTCTTAGAACTTCTGATATTACAACAAAACTTAGATTTTTAAGCATTCCTGACTCCATATAATAAATAACAAACGGATGAATTGTAGCCTGATCATTGTTCCAATGATGACTTTGAACAGCATCCTGAAGTACAAATGAATAATTCTCTGCAAAATCGCAAAATCGCAGACTTCGTATCTTTTAAAAATTTAGATTGCTTTGTTTTTATATAATCATGAGTTAATAGTTTTTCTAATTTCTCGCTAAAATATTCAACAAATTCATCGACAGGTTTTAAAGGCGTTTCTAAATTACATCTATCAGTTGTACTCCATTGTTCGAACGATATCTCAGACAAGTTATGTTTCTCAAGTTCTTTTAAAAATCTTATCTCAAATTCTGACAGCGTGGGACAATTTTCGCATTCACGGAGCTAACAATATTTTGATCTTGATGATGAATTACACAATAACTTATCAAAATGTTGATTACAATCAGTGTTGAATGAATAGTTTTTTAAACTGTGAAGCATTAAATCAATATTTTCGTGAATTGCGCAAACACAAACGTTGTGAGAACCTGAAGCATTTAGCAATTTACAATGTTTTGGTCGTAATGCTGCAAAAGTACTTAATCCAATTTTATGTTCACTGACTTCTTTAAATCGAGTGAAAGTTTCTCTAAGTGAAGAAAATAATAACCGTTTTTGAATTTGTTGACGCTTACCATTAGTGTTTACAGAGACATAATCTCTTTGCCCCGGCATGGCTCTGCTGATGTCGTCCTCGTCAAAAAATTGTATCACTTGATTCTTTATATCCGGATTCAAACGATTCCCCGATCTGTCGTTGGGGGTAGCCAATACTCCATTTTCGGCTGCCAATTCTTTTGCTTGTAATGCAAGGTATTTGTTTGTTTAAAATTTGCTCGTTATCTGCTGAATTGTCCACGAATTAGGCAAAACTGTTAATATACGTTTTTTATCTATTCTCGAACAATCTGGTTCTATGAATTTTTCTTTCAATTTGGAAATAATTTCATCATATTCCACAACCTTTGTTTTCAATGTAGCTAACTCTTCGACTTCTTCTTGTGGTGGTAAGCTGAATAGATATTTTCTAATACCTGCTACAATTTCGGCAAATTTTTGCCGACGGTATTTATCGTTTTTAAATTCTCTAATGGATATTGGAGACACATTTATTCCTGCAATTCCATTATTGAATAACTCAATGTTGTGTATCCTGGAACAATCCGGTAGGTCACTGTCCTGAGAAGATGCCGAGGTAATTGAAGCTGCCGATGGTATTTCCTCCAAATCGTTCCGTGATGTGGTTGGTGCTTCGTCATGTCCACCGTTTTCTGGTTGCTCCACTCTTTCGACAGGACTACGACGATACGAATATAACCGACATGAACCACAAATTCTTAATGACGTGTCCAAATGGACCGTACACTGCATGGATAAAAGTTTTTCAATTAACTTGTCAGTTAAATTTCTAAGTTTAGGCGAGCACCGTCTCCCGATTTCACGAAAAGGTTTACAACAATGCTTTGTTTCGAGTTCCATTTCAAATCGTTTTACACTTTACGCTACTTATGAAAGACACTGTTAAACTGATGTCATGACTTTGTAATGTAATCCTCTTTATACGTACTAGGTACGCACTTTAGGTACTTTTTGAAATATTGGTATGTGCAGGGGTATGCATGTAAATTATATTTTCTGTCAACACCAAAGGGAATGCATGAATAGGTATAAAGGGCGTAACAATTGTATTCTTACTGGTATTAACAGTTTAACTAATTACACACATTATGTTTCTACCTGAACAAAATACGCTTGTACACTCACATGAATACTAATTATTTTTGTTTCGGGTTAGGTTTTCATAATATAGGATATGTGTCCCTTGACTCGATTACATTTTTAATTATAACTCATAAAGTTTTCAAGCTGTAAGCGAGATTCAACAAGAAATTTGGTAGTATGTATCATGAAAAGTTACACAACTCTATTTATAAACTCAGAAACATTCGAGGGATATGTATTTAATGTTGGTCTACTGGCGCCAGATTGGGTCTATTCATGGATGCAACTTCGTCTCATTCGATGGATTTATTACTAAATACAGTCTTTGTTAGGTTGTTTTTCCTTATTTTATGAATTTAGGCATAGCCAGCTGTATTCACTTTACAGAACACAAAATTTCACAAATCAATATAAAGTAAAACTACTTCGAAACACTTAATTGATGTTCATATATGTTTATCAGGCATTCAATAATGAAAACATTGTAATTCACTATACAATGACTTTATTTCTTCGGTTCGTGTTAAAACGAGTCACTTGTATATAAACAACCGCAGATTCATGCATTTCCACTCAAATTTTACCAATAACAACCTTTTTACTACGTTATTGATACAACAGGCTATAATTGGGAACATACAAAAAATGTGTCCCCAACATTGGGTCTACGATTTTCTTGTAAAATCATTGTAATTTCAGCTATGTGAACAAATAGTTGTAACGTGTTACTATTTTCTGTACATCTAGACTGCATTACTCGCTTTACCGATGCAATTAAGCCATATTTATATCACTTGAAGATCGTGTACATCATCTGTTCAGCATAAACAGTGAAATCATGATGCCTCAAAAGTGCATGAAATCGAAAATTCCGTGAAAGTGAACAACTATAAGTTGATTAATGTTGTCTCAATTTCTTCGGATTACATCGGTCATCCTTATAGCAACATAATTTTGTTGATTATCGCTGAATTTATGACACTTTTGATACATAGGCCGAACGAAGGAGCTAGGCTAACATTACATCCCCTTACCCTACTGTAAGTAAAAGCAGCAAATTTTGTCGTGTTACCTACAGTAAATATCAGGAATCAGTTTGTGTAGTATTCGCAGTAATAAAAAGTATATTGAAGAAAATTTTATGTTCAATTTGAAAACAATACTATTGAAGATGGACAATCACGACTAACATTTGAAAAAGGGATATTTTCATGGAAAAAGCCATTTTATCGACATTAATTTCAAATTATCTCGAAAACGGATAAATTTAGAATGTTGCTCACCACGAGCATTTTTGTTTAGAATCATTAGAAAAATCATACGATTATTAAAATATGGTTATTTATGCAAAAACAACAAATTAGAAAAAAATAGAATTTTTCTTACTTCTAAGAACATTTTAATCTCAAGTTGCTCCATCGTAAAACAACTTTTATATTTTTTCTTATGACTCAAAGCCTTTTTAAAAATTCTTTTATAAAATTCGTACGTTGGACAGATTTGCTAATTGATTTTTAAGTTAAATTTTCGATTTTTTTGAATAAAAAAATTTTTTCTTTACAGTGTACATATTTTTTTCATAAAGTCAAATTAATTAACTACAAATTCTTCTCAGACGCAATTTTATTACAACCAACGGTTTTCGAGTTATGATTTTTTGAAAAATACGCATGACAAAACACATACGCCCTTTTGAAAAATTTGTCTTGAGTCAAAAAATTCCCTTAACCGGCGGAAAATCCATCGTCACCAATTCCGAAGACATGTGCAAAGTTTCATCCAAATTGGAGAGGGTCGAGTTCAGTCATTTGCTCATATGGCAGAGAAATGCTCGACAGTTTAATCAATACTGGTGACAAAAGTTAAGTGTATCAGGTGAAATCCAGTGTAAAAAGGTATTTATCTATATACAGGGTTACCCATTCGAAGTGTTACCTATTCAAATGACTATAATTTTTTAGTTTGATAATATTTTTATTCAGTCCAATGGCAAAAATGTATGAAAATAATCAAAAATTTAGAATCCATTCACTTTAGCTCGATATGGCCACCTTTTGCCTTGACTATGGCCCTCAAACGGTCAAAAAACGAGTTGCATGCTGCACGAATGTGAGCTTGTGGTATTTTTGCCCATTCACGTACAATCGCTTTCTTGAGCGCATCCATACTGGCGTATTTTTTAGTCCGCACCTTACTCTCTAAAATAGACCAGATGGAAAAGTCCATCGGATTTGCGTCTGGTGAATTCGAAAGCCATTGCGTCGACGAAATGAAGCGTGGAACATGATTTTTTAACCACTCTTGGTTAATTCTCGCTTTATGTGACGGTGCCGAGTCTTGTTGGAACGTCCATTCTTTCCGGCCGAAGTGTTTATGTGCCCACGGCTCTAAAGCACCTTCCAAAATGTTTTCACGATAATAAGTCGCGTTTATTTTGGCACCAGGCTCGATGAAAACGACTGGAGAGCGCCCATCAGCTGTCACGGCAGCCCATACCATCACTTGCGATGGGAAATTACTTCAGGTGGCCATTCGTAGGCTTAAATTCTCGTACGTGCGTTCGGTCAAGTAAACACGGTCATTTTGAGAGTTTATGAATTGCTCAATAGGGAAATTCTTCTCATCAGAAAACACAATGTTCGGAAATTCGCCACGTGCGTACAAGTGTAACAACTCCTTCGCTCTTTCGAGTCTAACTTTTTTTGCTGCGGTGTAAGACCGTGCCCTTTTGGAACTTGTAAGGCTTGACCTTTAGCTCATTTTTCAATAGTCGTTGCATTGAACTTTGCGAAATTTTCAGCTCTTTAGCCATTTGATTACCACTTCGACGTGGATTTCGTTCAAGTCGAGCCTTCACTTTTCGAATCATCTCAGGTGATGTTGCTGTTTTCTTATGACCACCTCCATGGCGTTTTGCGATGCTACCAGTATCATTGTAACGATTTATAGTGCGATACACAAACATTTTGTTCACTTCGAGATGTTTTAGCTGACGAACAATTGCTGCTTGTGATTTTCCAGCCAAATATAAAGCAATCACACTATTACGTTTAAATTCCATCACGTATAACTTTTTTTTCACACGACACAGACTAAAATGCTTTTGTACGCTTGTAAACAATTGAATGAACTGTCATTGGTGTAAATTTGAGCGCGCTGTCATTAATAGTGTGGTAGTTATAGCAGTTTGAATCTGGTAACACTTCGAGTGGGTAACCCTGTATATAAAAATGAAATGCTGTCCGTTCGTGACAGCATAACTCACGAACGACACGATGGATTTATTTGATTTCTTTTTTGTTTTTTTTTTGTCTTGGTTTCCAACAGGTTCATACGATGAAAAAAATAGAAAAATTTACTGGAAAATGAAAAAAAAATCATAAAAACCAAGATGTGATTTTGTATGGGAATATCATAACATGCTAGACAGCAAGACCATATTTCGTAGTTAACATGAAAAATAGAACGAGAGCGGAGAGAATCACTTTACTTTTGTTACTCAGCACCTTTTGAAAAGATATACAAAAAATTATAATACACTAGAGTCGCTTATTTCGCAATTTTTTACGGGGTTGTCGGAATTCGACGTGATTTGCGAAAAAAATACGCGGTTTTCGTTGTTCACCCGAGTAGATACCGTTCGCTCAAATTTGATAAAAAACGCGGATCAAACCTAACTTTTCTTGCTTTTTACGAAGGCTTTGTAAATTACGGGTTTTTACGCGGATCCAGGAATTTGCTCGGTTTTTTTATTAGTTTTTTCCATCGCACTCGTTCCTGTGTAAAAAGTAACTTCAGTGTAAACGATTTATATCGTGTAGAAACTGGACGTATAAACTGGAACGTTTGTATTGGTGACACTTCGCAGCGAGATATAAATTCTCGATCAACATTTGTAAACAAACATTTCTGAGCCCGTTTTCTCTTAAACCATAGGCCAACCCACGCAAACCAATACCATAATCATGTAGGGAAAAGTTTCTCTACACGATGATGCTACAGATTTGCGTGTGTAGCTTATGGTTTGCAAGAAAAAAGGCTCAGAAGTGTATGTTTACAAATGTTGATAGGCCTTATTCTATTGTTGGTCAAGAATTGGAGTGAAGGTCAATGGAAAGTTAAGGTATTAGTTATTGTCTAATGTATTGAACTGATGAATGTGTAATTACGTTTTTGGTTACATTAGTATCGTTCGCCCTGAGATTAAAGGATATTACTAAAAATTAAAACGAAACTAATTAAGTTGTGATTTCAGTTCATTTCAATTAGTATTGTTGAACAATGCCTCAAACTAGACAGAATAATATCGGTCGGCTGATAGCTCAGCAAACTCTCGAATGAGACAATGCGACGATCAGCGTGCAACTCAAAATGAA